>MU185928.1:44560-100956 GCA_016904865.1 Pissodes strobi
AATGCATTTGACCAACTCATTTTATATCGTTTTTTCTAACACATACAATATGGAACGGTTTTTTTATATTTCTCAATTAGTTTTAAAGATAGAAGTACTATACTTCTATTTTTTTAAATTAGTAGGGATCGGACTAACCGTTAGTAAACTATGTTAAAAACACGCACAAGGTAATATTTTAACAGCTTTGTAATGCACATTCATTTGTTCTAATAAAATGTGTTGGCGGTTCATGAAAACTCAATAAATTTTGAAACTAAAGTTTTAAATATCTCTTAGAATAACCTCTCTAGGATTGTTGAAAAAATATATCGAAAAACCACCTACATTCATTAAGCAAATAAAGTAGGTATTTAGCTTCAAAGAGAATAAAAATTGACCTTTAAAATAATGTGACCTGTGATCTAGCGTTAGAGGACAGAGGTTCAATTTGCATTATAGTGCCGGGATAAATTAAATTTGATGCCAATGGAAAGTTGGAGGGCTTTGGTTCTGGATACTAATTACTTTGCGGCTTTGTCTAGTCTGTTCTATTTGCGTGGGTTAGTCTGCAGAGTTTTCAGTGCATATTATATAATAAATTAAACGTGAAGGTTATTGTCTTCGTCGCAGTTGATAAACTGCGATGTTTATTAATATTTTAAAGCAGTCGTAATTAAATGAAGATCTGCCAAGCTTTCGAAATGCTTATTCTATCTTCTGCGCAATTAGTAAAAATTATGAAATAAGATTGATTTTCATAGAAATTTCCAGAAGATATAAAAATAGAAGCACTAAATTAACAACTGAAATTTCAAAGTCAATTTTACTGTCATAAAGTGATAATAATGGAATGTTGCTCAGGATATCTGAAACACTCTATCGAACCGATTAAAACCGGTTCATTTAGTACTGTGTCATACTGAATCAAGTTTTTGCAACCAAGTTTTTGACAATGAATTCAAATAATACAGGTATGTTTTATATTTTGACATATTTATCTGACGTTTGAAACGTTTGAATTCAGCAATAATCAATTTTTGGCATATATGTGTCAAAAATGGTCTCTATTATATTTTTGAAATAAAAGTCAAGTGTAAACGTTTAGGTTCCGGAACTTTCTCGGCTTGCTTTTAATACAATCTTGATACATCATTTTGTATTTAATCAGAATAAGAAAAGAAAAATTCCGATAAATTCCGATTGATTTCAAAAAATATATTTTTGTTTAGTAGTGTCTATATTAGATAAAATAAAATAATAAAAATCCATTTATTTACTTTTTGTATGTACCACAAATTAAATCGCATTCTAACACACACTGTGGTACAAGAGCATGTTTGCCAGATTTCCTTATTAATCAGTGAATTTAACTTTCAAGTAGTTATATTTTGTTTGTAAATAGCACTTACCATTTTAAATTTATTGAACCATGTTACATTTGTTATTCTATAAATACCTAATTTAAATCTACGTTAGTTAACAAAAAAAACATACGTAATTACCTACTAGAATTTTAAATATTGTCATCAAGCATGCGAAGAATTTCTATAAATAAAAATGGCAATGCCGCGTGGCTGCCTCCTCTACTTCGGCTACGTCTCGTCTACTTTCGGCCGATTCCGGCCAAATAACAACATAGCGTATTAGTCGTAGTAAAGCGGCATGTTTTGAATATATTACTATCATGTGGTATTCTTTAGTGCTTTGTAAGTATTTTTGAGGCAAATCAGTGTTTAATACTTTATCATGGCTCATCATTGTAGAGTTTGCAGAAAAACAAGTCGGAATTTTCCAAAACTTTTGTGTCATCGGTGACGGTGAGTATTAAATGTCATTTCATTGTCGTCCGTCGAGGACCATACAATCATACAAAACAATAAAATAATGCATGTGTTTCTAGTTCAAGTACAAGTAGATGACAATTAGCTTCTAATAACACTTTACAAGTTTATTATATCTGCTAATCAAAAATGAAACTAATCTAGCATAATTGATATTTTCGTCTACACGAGTCCTATCGCCTGACGAGTCCAGTCCAGTCGCTTGTGCGCGAATTATAAACACACTTCTGAAAACTGAATGGTATATTTGCTTATAAATACTTTTAAAACCTTGCCATCTACTTTTACTGGACTGATTTGAGGACCAATATATATGAAGATGTCCCGTTAAATTGCCATGGAACCGAATTAATAAAATTTGTGTTAACAAATTATTTTAAAATCAGGATACATTATGAAACTTAAAAAGCTTGAATCTTCTCATAAACCAACAGTTAGAAGTTTACTTATAAAAGCTGTCGTATTTAGAAATCAATACACTTTTGTATACTTATTAGTTATTCAACTAGATTGTTTAAATAAGCGTTGTATACTTAAAATGAAATTTCAGGAATTAAAAACTTGTCAAAAATGTTCCAAAATAATTTTGCCTAGTATTTTCTTAATCTCTATCTTTGCTTTGTTTTGTTCTTTTGAGTTTTTTTTATTGCTGTGATTATTATTTTGATTTTTTAATAGCGAAATCAGTAGTCCTACTCCATTTAATTATTGGAACATTTTTAACGCCATTAGAATGCTAAAAACATTTTACATCTAATACGATAAAGGTATGTTACTATATACTATCCTAAATGAACGGTTTGATTTAGTATTATGGTGTATTGCAATATCATTAATTTTTAATTAATAAAAATTTTGAAATAAATAAAAAAGCAAAGATGTGATTTGTGCTATAATTCAAATAGTTTTTCAAAGCAGAGCTTAAAAAAGTAAATATTTTGTATATTTACGAGTGTTTATAATATTTTTAATTAAAAAAATGCATTTTTAAGATTAATATTAAAGATTATCATAATTAAAAAATAAATAAATAAAGAAAGGTGCAGATATGAAGGCCTAAAAAATTACCCTCCACTTGTAGATAGGAAAATTTATTAATATATAATTAGCTATAATATTACTGTAATATTTTTAACCTGTTCCGATTCGTTTTAGCCCGTTGTGGTGCATTTGGCCATTTTTAGACATTTTCGGTTACTTGTTCAAACAACTTTCCGTTAGTTTCAGTTAGTTCAAATTTATTTTAGCCATTTGAACCGACTCCAATACGTTATAATCAAATTTAAGATTTTTGATTAGTCCCCAAAAATCAGTTCGTTTTGGTTGGTATTAACTTACTTTAATTTTTGTAACCTATTCCGGTACGTTTTAGCCCATTTTGGTGCTTTTGGTTAGTCATTTAAACCGGTTCCGGTACCTTATATGCAATTTTAATGTTTTTGTTAGTTTTGGTTAGTCGCCAAAATTGGGTTAATTTGGGTTAGTTTTAACTTACTTTAACATTTTTAATCTGTTCTGATATCTTTTAGCCCGTTTGGTGCATTTATTCACTTTTGGTTAGTTTTGGTTAGTCATTCAATCAACTTTCGATTCCTTTCAGTTAGTTCCAATTTAGTTTAGTAATTTGGACTGGTTCCGACACGTTATTATAACCAATTTAAATGCGAGTTTAAAAGTTTTTGGTTAATTTTAGTTAATTGCCAAAGTTCGGTTAATTTGGGTTAGTTTCAACTTAGTTTAATATATTTAATCTGTTTTGACACGTTTTAGTTCTTTTTGGCGCTTTTAGTTAGTGTTGGTTAGTCGTTCAATCAACTTTCGTTAAAGTTAAATTAGTTTCAGTATAGTTTAGTCATTTGAACCAGTACGTTATAAACAATTTTAATGTTTTTGGTTAGTTTTGGTTAGTCGCTAAAATTCGGTTAATTTGTATCAGTTTTAGCTTACTTTTCAACATTTTTAATCTGTTCTAATACGTTTTAGCCCGTTTTTGGTGTTTTGGTTAGTTTTGGTTAGTCATTCAATCAACTTTCGGTTAGTCTCAGTTAGTTCCAATTTATTTTAGAACCGATTCCGGTACGTTATTATAACGGATTTGAATGTATTTGTTTCATTTTAGCTAGTCGCCAATATTCGGTTACTTTGGGTTAGTTTCAACTTACTTTAATATTTTAAATCTATTTCGATACGTTTTAGCTCTTTTTGGTGCTTTTGGTTAGTTTTGGGTTACTCGTTCGATCAACTTTCGATAAATATCAGTTGGTTTTAATATATTTGAGCACTTTGATCCGGTGCCGGTACGCTATAAGCAATTTGAACGTTGTTGGTTACTTTTGGTTAATCGGCAAAATTCGGTTAATTTGGGTTAGTTTTAATTTGCTTTACCATTTTTAATGTGTTCTGATAGGTTTTAGCTCGTTTTGCTTCTTTTAGTTATTTAGTTTTGGTTATAGTCATTCAATCAACTTTCGGTTACTTTGAGTTAGTTCCAACTTATTTTAATCATTTGAACCGGTTCCGATACCTTAATTATGACCAATTTTAATGTTTTTGGTTAGTCTTTTAATGTTTTTGGTTAGTCGGCAAAATTCAGTTTATTTGGGTTAGTTTTAACTTACTTCCATATATTTAATTTGTTCCTATACGTTTTAGCCCGTTTTGGGTTTTTTTGTTACTTTTGGTTAGTCATTCAAAGAACTTTCGGTTACTTTCAGTTAGTTCCAATTTATTTTAGTCATTTAAATCGGTTTCCATACGTTCCATACTCCATACGTCTATTCTGTGGCTGCGCATGCCAGAGTTTTGGTGTTCGAAATTGTCGATAACTTTTTTCATACCAGTTTTGATACCCAACCAGTCTGAACAAAAAAAAATTGGAGGTATGGTGAAGGAACTTTATAGACTTTTAATCTTTTATAATTTAATATCCCTCAAAAATATTAATAAAGACTTTTCAATACATTTAAATAGCATTCCTACCTACTCAAGACAATCAAATTTAAATTATGTGCTAAAAAAATCGTTTCCAAACTTGAAAATTTTCGGTCTCAAATTTCCCAATCTTTCAATATCCAGATTTAATTTAAGAACCGAACTTTATAAACGACCCACAAATTCTCATTTTTAGATTTGCGTAATCAATTTAGATTTGAATTTTGGTGAAAGAAAATAATTACGAAAAATTAAAATGCTACGCCTATGTTTGTTTACCCACTAGCCACTTTCTGTACCACAGTTTCATTGATAAATACGCACCTCACAGTCTGTGGTATACGATGCAGTTTTCTAGAAAATTATGAATGACAGACTTTGTCTTTTTAAGTAAGTAGTCTTAGGTGTCTATCCTGCGAGAAAAAGAGAAGTTTGTCTTTATCGACTTCTTATTTTTGTTCGTTCTAGATTCGTCCACTGTAAATGTACCTATTTCTAGATATGACCTTTATAAGATTGTAGAAAAAAAAGTTAGGGATAAGTTGAATTGCCAAGACCATAACATGTATCCAGCAATTAAAAAATCTCTTTCAAGATTTAATGCTGAATTCAAGACCAAATGGATCGCTTCAAGCTACAAAGGGAGTTATTTTGAAGTAAAATACAAAACTTGGCTTTCGGGATCGGAATTTTTCCCCAAATGTGTGCCTCTAAAGAGGGGTCGACCTCAGAAACTCTTCTTATAGTGCAGCGAGCGAAGCAAACGAAGAAAAACAGAATCCTTCCGAATTGAACTCGACTCTGATGAAATGATTTATGCAACTCAGATGGTGCTTAGAAAGTCGGGACAAATAAAGCTGCCCGAGTTATCAAAGATGTGACTTGTACCATTCCAACGAGGGCGAAAAAATATATTAAAAGTAATAACACAAATGACGCCTTTGCAAACATTGTCTTTGTTTGTGGAATGAGAATTCACAAGACGTTTGTTTGTGGAAGGAGAATTCACAAGACGACAATATGAATTAATTATCAAAGTGCAAAAACAAGATTTCTATACTACTCAGCTATTCAGAAGGAAAAGAAAGAATCTAATCCGCCAAAAGAAAGTTACTGCATAACCGAAATTTCGGCTGATTGATCTGACTGCCCAGCGATTGATTTTAAGTTTATTTCAGGGGTTACAGAGCTTGACTGCTGAAGAACAGATGCACCTCACACTTGTTTCAAAATGGGGCTGTGATGGCTCACAGCAGACAAAATTCAAACAAAAAATTGAAGCCATTGGCGAAAGTGATGCCCAAATTTTTCACAGCTCATTTGTTATGCTGCAGTTGTTCACTGAAAATTAATTTGGAGAAAAAAAAATGTTTGGCAAAATCCTACTCCACGTTCTCCACGTTATTATCGCTCTATTCGAATTCGATTTATCAAGAGAAGTGACCACGTAATTAATGAAGAAGTCCAGTTTGTTTCCAGTCAGATTGATCTTCTCCGAAAGAGTAAAATCGAAATTGGGGAAATCACGGCCGAAATAACACACAAATTTGTTCTGACCATGGTGGATGGAAAAGTGTGTAATTCTTTGACGAGCACAAAATATACGCAGAAGTGCTACATTTGTGGTGGCACGTCAAAGAATTTTAATACACTCGATAAAATTTCAAGTTACTCAGTAAAAGAGGTAAACTTACAATTAGGCCTATCAACTCTCCATGAAGTGTACTTCATTTGTAATACAAATTGTCTGTGAAACTTTGGCAAGTGAGGAAGAACAGTGAAGAGGAGAAAATAGTACTGGAACGAAAAAAACATATTCAATCAGCGTTCAAAGAAAAAATGGGCTTGCTTGTTAACAAACCCAAAGTAGGGTTCTTGAACACAAATGATGGCAACACCTCTCGTAGGTTTTTTGGTGATGTTGAAATGTCCGCTGAAATAACTGGCGTAGATGTCCGTTTACTGCAAAGATATAAAGTTTTGACATGTGCATTGAAAATTGACGCAGAAAAGTTCTCAAACTATGGATTAGACCCAGCAAAATTGTACGTAGAGCTGTATAAGTGGTACCCTATGCCGCCCACTGTTCATAAAATTCCTATACATGGAGCTTCAGTTATTTCTTCAGCTATCTTGCCTATTGGTCAGTTATCTGAAGAAGCAGCTGAAGCGCGAAACAACTACTTTAGAACTTATAGAGCAGGGTATGCTCGGAAATTTTTGAGAGAAGATTGCAATATTGGCGTTCTAAATAGACTGTTTTTAAAATCGGACCCTCTTCTAAGTAGTTTAAGACAAAATAAAAAAATAATAATAAAACATCGTATTCCAAGGAAGCTCTTGAAATGATTCTACCGGAGTCAAATATATGCACATTGCAGGATCAAGAACAGGATGTTTCTTCTGCAGAAAACAGTGACTGGTCTTCTGAATATTAAGTTAACTTAGTGGTGTCTTGATAAAATAAGATGTTTAATGTGTTTTGAATATTTTTAGCGTAAGTTAGTTGATTTTTATATTATCATTATTATTTTAAAATTATAGTTAATATAATTATTAAAAAAAGTTTAAAAAGGATTATTTAAATATAACGCTCATAAGATAAGATTATGCTGAAAATGATTGTTAAAAAACGAAAAATCGTATTCAAAATTAAAATATGCCATATTGTAGGATGTGCATAATTATAAACATTTTTAGTTTAAACTATGACCCAAAGTAATAATTAATAATTTTCAAAATAAATCGATGAAAAACATTTTGGCGTTTATCACAAATCAACTTATATAATAAGAATATTAAAAAATGTGACGTTTTGAAAAAAAACTTGAACCAGTATCCCAAAAGGCAACTTTTCTCTAATTTAACTGACCTAGTAACTCTTACCATTTTCGAAATAACAATAGTGGTGTCATTTAATGGACACCCTGTATAATATATGCATAGCTTTTTCACTTAAATTAGTTGAAAATTCAATAAACCAGATAACTGTTTGCTCTAATTAGGAGATATATCAAAAAAGAATTTTGGCCAAGTTTTTAAAGCAAGTACTCGCATGTGGGCGCGGCGGTTCGGGATTTTCAACCGCCGATTGGTCAACCGACTTTCCAATCGCCCGAAAATTAACGCCTATGATTGGTTGTGCACGGCCTGGTGGAAATATCTAGCCCTGAAGCGCGTCGCTAGTATTAAAATTAGTTCAGATCCCGAAAAGCAAGATGCAAGAAATCACTTTGAGCCAGCCGAGAAACGCCGTCGTTGATCTTCAGGAATCCTAACGGGACTACCATTTCATCCATTTAAGCCCTAGCCCCAAATTTCTGAGGAATTTATGAGATTTTCCGAGATTTCTGGCCATTAGGGACAGCCAAATTTTCGACAATCTCGAAAAAAAGGGCGCCGAAAAGCTTACAGACGAGTCAAAGAAGCTCCCAATCGAAGGAAAAGGCATTGTAGTACCAGCACTCTCAACTGCTACCGAATCAGCCTCGTACAGAATTTATTGAGTTTTTCTGAGATTTTGGAACCTCAGGACTTTTTCTACAATCTCGAAGAAAGGAAGGACTCTGCAAAGCTTACTGTCTAGCCAAACGAGCTCCCCCAGAGAAGGAAAAGGCATTATAGGGCCAGCTCTCAACTGGTACCGAATCAGACTTCTACCGAATTTATCGAGTTTTCATGAGATTTTGGAACTTCAGGACTTGGAAGAATTTTAGGGATTTTTGAAAACAGAAGTTAAGCACTTGAAGAGGCTCAGTCAAGCGATCGGGTGCCAACAATTCTCCGAAACCTTCAACTGTGGTGCGCACCCTAAAGCAACACCCCGCGAAAAAGGTTAGTGCAAGCACTTTATACACTTTTGTCACTAGTTCGTATACCATACAAAACCAGCGCGGAAAGTCCCCCCCCTGATTTACACAAAACCTCTGTCAGAAAACTGCCGAGCACCATCCCTCCCCCAAAAAAAATGCCCCATGAAACAATGATTTTTTAAACGCCCTCCTTGAGCCACTTCCGTACTAGTCGTAACCAAAGGACGATTTTACTGCGAACCTTGTCAAATTCGTACGGATTTCAGCTTCGCAGAACCCTTAAGACTTCGAATGTGTTTTGATAATCTCGCGTACGGTGCGAGAAGCCCACAAAAAACTAAAGACACTAATACGTATTAGATATTAATTAAAATAGCTAAACTCATTAATTAGAAATTGTTCAATAGGGATAAAATACAAATAAAACTTGTTTCTCCAAAAATACCAGATCACTTGTATAAGGCTTATCCAGAAAATTGAGGCACATTTTAAGCTATCATATGACTTAGGGAATTATCAGAATTTTATTTCAATTACACAGGCTGTCCTAATTGTTCAAATTAGTAACCATTCGAATTACTGATTTTTGTATAAGGCTTAACCAAGATTAGAAGAGAGGATTAGTGTGACAACTACTGACTACTACCCTTTGACAATCTTTCCCCCTGCTAAGCCCTTCTGGCAGTTTGTAAAGACTTCTTAAAAATATTCAAGTCAAAATCGAAATTTTGTGCATTGACAACAAAAAGACGAATAACTCAAAAGTTATCAAAAAAATCAAATACATTTAAAAGCATCCCCTCCAAGTAGTGATAATTTTTGCCCAGTACCGTTGTTCTTCAAAACATTTGATTAATAACGTTTCGGCCTCCTAAGGGAGAAAGTAAGCCGAAGTTTTGTCTTAATTTAATTTGAACTTTTGAGTTAATTTTGTAGTCTCCATATACAGGGTGACTTTTGGAATCAGTCGTAACTCCCATATATCTATAGGGTTATCCGAAGTTCTTGTCCAAGACAAATTTATTGCTCCCTCACCTTGTGCTGTATTTAATTCAGCCTGCTGCTGACAGACGTTCTGTGGTGGCTGCTATCTAAAATTTCCCTTTGTATAGCGGGGAAGGCTTTGGTGGGCCCACATTTGTTCCCCTCGGACTGACAGTGAGATCAGTTTACGGGTTGGACGTTGGCTAAGAACTCTTTTAAGTAACGAGTAGTCGACTCTATAACGACTTGGCATCCCGTAGCATAACCATAGTAGAGACATAAATATTGTTATAAAAATTACTTTCCGAACCCCTCAGTGGATGGCAACCGCGCACCAAAAGCCCCCGAGTGTGGATGAGCTCTTGATGTTTGAACTGAATCGAGATATATCAGAAGAACAGATAGCTGTAACACAGAGTTCCCCGCTAACTTCTAGCGAGTTTATCGGGACCCTGATGAGGAATTCATATTAGACCCGGAAGCGGCCTTTGGTTATCACAGTGAATCTCTTTCTCAATTTCTGCCAACTAATAAATATTCAGGGGAAGCTCAGATCGAGACGAGGGTCCACATAGGTTAGCTAAAGCGTAACTCGGCCGGACCGCGTCTACGCGGCACCCTACTGGGTCACCTTCAGCCGCATGTGACACATAGCAAGCCGCGCCGTGGCCGCAGGGCCGCTTACTGGAGCGATACCGAAGGCCAATGTTCCGCCTCAGGCGACGTGCGTGCGCGCGGACGTCACTTGTCAAAAGGCTATGTTGGCTGACCAACATATATCTTTGGGTAATTAATTTAACACACATTAGTATTTGATTCAATTTGCCAATAAGTGTATTATTACAATAAAGCTTATTTTGATTTGATATCATTTTATTTGAGTGCTAACTTAATTTATAATACTCATATTTTTAGCAAATAGGATACCATTGAAACACGAAAAGAGATACATAACTTCATCAATCATTGTTACATGAAATATGAAAGAACATACAATCTTCAATGAAAATGCAGAAAAAAACCTAACTAAATTACCTGCAAACACTCTCAAAATAACAGATCAGCCTGCATCCTATTTATAATACTACAAGTATTCCTAGAAAATCAAAGAAGACACTTTTACTGAAAATAATGTCCGTTAATTTAGATCGATGTACTAAATACCTTTGTATTCATGGCTGCTATTAGTGATGCACCTAGTAATTAAAATTTGTTCCAGTTAAGTGAATAAATTCTAAGCATTTTACAGATTTCAATTAGCCTAGAATAGTTTTCCGGGCTGTAATTAGTTTAAAACTCATTTGTACTAGTATCACGCTTTAATGGACACGTTTAATCGGTAATCAAAAAGTTTCAGGTATCCGGAATTTAATTATACTCCTAGTAAGATATTTATTAATTAATTCACCAGCAAATTCTGTTAAGAACAAAGAAGTGCATTAATATTGAGTATCACTGTCGATTTTTATTCTTTTACTTGATGTTCTAAAACATTTAATAATGTAGTAATTATTCAATTATGACATGTTTTTTTCTTTTTTTATTGTTAAAATGAACGCGTATATTACACCTTTTTGCTTACTTACTGTATTAGCAGTCCTTTCTTCATATCCCGTTTATTTTCTTCTAAATCCGGGTTCGTAGTACCAGCCTGTTGACATCTTATTGTCATGAAAATATCTTACCTAGACGCTATGAGCAATGACCTTTTTCCTTCACCTAGGCAGTTGCTTCATTCCACTTGCCTTCTACCCAAAGGTAACCCTAGTTATACGGAAATGGGTCAAGCCACATTCCATTTCAAAGTACTAATTCAGATTTCAAGCAATTTAAGGAATCATTTCTTTTATTAATTCATTGGTTGATCCCAATATGTTCAGGTAATTTCTGTTGTGACCTAGTTATTTAAGAGTTCGCCACCTAATAAGTTATTGTATAATAATAAGATAACTATTTAAGAATATTAACACTTATCCCGCTGTAATTTACTTTTTATCTGACTCTCCCCGATCTTAAATTCAATCTGGTCAGATGGTAAAAGATAAATTCTACATTCCGTAATAAATGAAATACAGATTGACACTAGCACTTAGTTTTAATGAGAGGTTTATTAAAATATCAAGGATATACATCAGTTAAGTTTCGATAAATATAAGTACCCTTATCATAATGCATTACAGCTAAACTTACTGTCAAGGTCTCAATATTAATCAGTAACCTGCAATCCAAGCTTTAATAGCTTTTAGCACACCTTCCCTCACGACGGCTGACGAATTTCAAACAGAGTTTAATTTTATAACAGGTAGTACTTTTTCGGTTCCATGTCGGACAAAGGCACCGCTTTCTACCACAAAATGACATTTTCTTGACTAGGTACTCACTTTCCACAGGCCTATGATGGACAGAACCACTTTTCGCGAGTAGGTCACTTCTATTTAACCATTTGAGTACGGTACCTAGTTACCAAGCCTTAAGATTTTTATCTGACTAACTTTTCAGAGTTCCCATATTATTGGGCAAAGTAACTTGCTATCGCGCGTGAAGAATCTTTTCGGCTGACTTTTCCGTGTCCCCATCTTTTTGGGCAGCGTATCGTGCTAATGCGCGTAAAGACTTTCTTTCAGGCTAACCCATTCCCAAAGATTTTTATCTTTAACATCATCTTTCAAGGCTTTTCTTTTTGTTGTTCTTTTCAAAAAATCTGGAATCAGCACGTGCCCAGCTATTAAAATGTTTTTACTAAGAACACTTAAAATTTCTAAATCACCGAAAATTTTAATGCGGTAAATTGGCGTTTTAACATGTTTTGCAAATTCCAACCTCAATTTTAGTACCACGGCGTGTTTCAAATTAGGATAATTAAAATTGGATATTTCAGTTAACATGGTCTTTGCATTCCATTCCCATGCCAATATTATTTATAGAAACGCACTCTGACCAAGATTTTCCTTATAGAGCAAATGTTGGAAGCACCTGCTTTTGAAGCGTCAAACTAGTTGTAATTCCGCGTTATGATGCACTCGAAAAAAAGTCAGCGGGGCGGTTCTTGTGACGTTAAACACAATGCCATTTATTTGGAATATGTTCCAATAGTAAGTTACTTTATTTTAGTAAGGCATATGATGGGGACAATTGTTGCACATTTTCCTAAATTTTCCCTAAGCAAAGTAATTTAACTTTAGACGCGGTTCGAACATTATTTCTAGAAACTCGAAATTCAATTAATTTTCTTTTAAATAAAATTATTCCTTTATTTAAATGTTCCCTCTTGGAGAGCTAGTGCGAACTGGAGTTATATTTGAATCAATTTAAAATAATTGTAAAATAATTTGTTGAAACAATTTAACCAGAATCAGTTACTAACTTCGGTTCATTACATTATAATCGTCTTCATTATTTTTCCAAGGCAACTACTCCATAGCTTCTTGTATGGAGATATTTGATGTTTACGATAATAATATGTCACGTCAAATAAACTACGATCTGAAACTTGACAAACTAAAAATACGTTCCCAGAAAAGGTATGTACTATGATACGGCTCTTAACACAAATTTTAAATATTTAAACTAATATTTCACTTTAGGCATGGCCCTCCGCTCACTTCGCTCGTTACGGGGGCTGAACGAACAGGAACTAACCAAAACTAACCCAAGGCATACCCAATATCTGAATTTTTTTAATGCCGCATTTAGGGAAAAGAATGCTGTAATTTGCACGCATCGGTTTATTAATTCTAAATTTATTAATTTGATTTGCTAACAATTCGCTTGAAAAGGCCACTTTTCCAATATGAATTAACTATATTTTAAGTATAGGTTAGCTATATATTTGTATTAGCATTTGCAACACGTTGTGCCTTATTTATTTTTAGTTGATAAGCGATGCACCTTATTATAAATATAACTTGGCTTGATTTGTATCGTATTACCGTGGAACCTGTCGACGAACCGATTTATATTTTAAGGAATTCTGTTAATAAAACCTGCAAATACGCTGCATGAAATTTGTCTATTCAAATTTTAGTGTAAGGGCACTTTTTGTCATCTTTGATTGTTCGTCCGGAGTAGTAGGAATGTACCAATTAATTATTATATTTGCAGCTGTCGATTTAAATTCTTAAAAGGTTACCGTTTTGTTAGAGAATAATCTCTGGTATTTCTTGAATCCCTTGATTTCAATGAATTAATTGTGGCCTCCGCCGTCATGTTACTTTCATGAAGAGAACTCGGTTATTATCCTAAAATTATTCCTTGTATCTAACCACTCGGCATGATTCCGCTTATCACTACTAACTAACTTGACGTCGCGTGGATCTCGCAGAACGAGAAAGCAAATTAACAATCGAGAGTTCTTCTTTCAAGGCGAGAAGAACGTTCGATAGTGCAGCCGTAGTGGCTCAACATTTTATTGTGATTCCATTCTACCCTTTCTTGTGTTGATTTTGTGTTTGTGTTTTAACACGACCGATTAATCGGGATCTAGCTACGGCTGTATTAGGTAAACATTTTCTCTGGATTTCATTTTCTATTGCCTGTGAAGCACGTGAACGTCATGATGCTAACGGTTTTTTTTTTCATTTATAGAGGCTTCCCACGTTCGTCATACAAGACCGAGACCGTCGAATCTCTCATAGTTATCCCTCACACACACACACACACGATCTAGGTAATTATTGCTACCAAAGAATATTCTACTACGATAGAATATTCTTTGGTAATAGTATATTATTTTATATGGAGGAAAAGTGATACTCTTTATGGCGCGCTCGTGTTTAATGGTAATAGAGTAGGTAAGTAGAGAGCAAGCCATGAAAAGTAACTTTTCCTCCAAATAAAATATGTTGTTTTTTCTTCAAATGTCGACAAATTAATGCAAAAATATCTCTTTTTAATAGTAATAATAATAATAAAATTATTATCAAAGATAAGTTGGTTTGCAAGGCGGCTTAGACCGGTGAATAGGCACAGATCGCTGCTATAGTAATATAACATAAAGCTGTCAGTGGACACTGTCGACAACAATTATTTTTTTTAAATTGCGTCTCCGATTGCGTTATAATTCCGTATTGATAAGCAGTTATTGAGTAAGTCCGATTAAATAATAACCAATTTGTTCCTAAATTAGGGATTTTTAGAAATGCAGTGCACAAATTGAGTGATAAATACACATTTTAGTTTAATGATTCTTGAGTTGTTTACGCTTGCTTTGTTGTTTGGTTGTATCTATGTTGGTATGGTAACACTTTTCCCTCCGCCGGCGAAAAAGTGAAAAGTAAAGCTCCGGCGGAGGAAAAATGAAACTTCACGGCCGCCTACACAGTCGAGTAATGACAGATTTACTGACGTTTGAAGAAAATAGTATATTATTTTATATGGAGGAAAAGTGATACTTTTCATGGCGCGCTTGTGTGTTGTGTTGAAAAATAAGAGCAAGCCATGAAAAGTAACTTTTCCTCCAAATAAAATATGCTGCTTTTTCTTCAAATGTCGACAAATTAATGCAAAAACATCTCTTTTTAATAGTAATAATATCTAATTATTATTAAAGATAAGTGGGTTCTCAAGGCGGCTTAGACCGGTGTCGGTGAATAGGCACAGGTTGTTGCTATAGTAATGTAACATAAAGCTGTCAGTGGACACTGTCAACAATAATTATGTTTTTAAGATTGCGTCTCCTATTGCGTTTTAATTCCATATTGGTGTAAGCAGTTATTGAGTAAGTTCGATTAAATAATAGCCAATTGGTTCCTAAATTAGTGATTTTTAGAAATGCAGTCACAAATTGAGTGAAAAATGCAATTTGTAGTTTAATAAATCTTGAGTTGTTGACGCATATTTTGTTGTCTGTTTGTATTGTATCTATGTTGCTATGACAACACTTTTACCTCCGCCGGCCGAAAAGTGAAAAGTAAAGCTCCGGCGGAGGAAAAACGAAACTTCACGGCCGCCTACACAGTCGAGTAATGACGGATTTGATGTTGAACCCTCCAAGCCTCAGCCATTCCAACTAGAAAGTATTGGTAACCCATTTGAAAGATAAGTGACCGCTTATAACTGTCAAAATCGATTTAGAAAATAGAAGCGATTGAAAAAATCAGATACGTCCCAAACTTTAAGTGGCATATTAGTGAAACATGAAAGAAGTCTTGCTACGTATTGTTTTCTCAATGTAAGATTGATAAATTCCTTATAGATTTCCATAAGTTAATAATATATTATATTATTTATGCACGTGTAGAATCATGTGTACCCTGACTCATCCAGAGAGCCTGCTTACGTAAAAACCTTTATAAACTTGTTACAAACTTTGTTGATGACGTCAATGAAACGCCTGGCATCATTTGCTTGCTTAACGAGTCGTCCTCAATCAAAGGAAGAACAGACTAGAGAAATAATTTAAAGGACTTGGAAAAGGCCGAGGAAATGGAGTTGAAAGATTGAGCATCCAGAATTTCTGCATTGAATATTTATATGAGAATACCGGAATCAATTTAAACTTTTGAAGGGAAAAATATTTTTGGCTTACTTGTGCAAATAATAGATTTTAATTCAGGGTGCATAATATTTTCCGAGAATAAAAATATTTCTTAATTGTCATAAATTAATAGGTAATTTCTCTTTTAGTTTATGTTGAATTTTTGTAACATTTTTCTTGTCCTGTTGTCGCTAACTATAATTAATGATTGCTTAGAAAATGTCAAATGGGCGGAAAATACTAAACTTTTTGGGTTTTTAAGGTAAGAAAATATGAGGTGATGTTTATTTCTGACACAGATCATTAATCTGTGAAACACATATATACTTTTTCCAAACCTATTAATTTTTATGTAGGGTGTTCCAATGACATGCTAATATTTAAGGGAATGATTTCTGCGCTCATTTTAAGCAAAAAATTTCATATGAATGTATGTCCCAAACGTCCTAACTTTTGAGGGTGGTAAAGTTTTCAGATATCTGTCATACTATAGTAGATATCTTTATGATATTTGGTGCATGGCTTCTATGCATCAAGATGTATTCTCTGATTTACAATCAATTTTATTATCTCTATCAGTGGCGTTCGTAGGTATTTTGCACTGAATATTTTTGGAGAAAAAATTGCTTTGCCACTGTTTTCTTTAAAAATAAAAAATATTTTTGAAATTTTCATTCTTTCTGAGCAAATTTACTCTCTTGATTTTCTTTCGTCCGACGCATGGTTCTCGCATAAAAGAATAAAAATCGTTTTACCTCAGAGCCAAATTGCTAAAAATCTAATGCGGTAACTCTTGTGTGGAAATCTTTTTATCCTTTTTTCAGGCTATTGACTTCATTTAATATTAATTGTCAATTGTCAATTAATTTAGAAATATGTAGTAGATTTTACTGTAGGAAAAAATAAAAGAAAACTTTCAAGTGCCAATGATGATTACCATATTAGATTTTCAACGAGGGTTTCAGCTTGCACAAACACGATTTTAATTTTTTTAAGCGAAAACCATGCGTCGAACGAAAGAGAAACTAGACATCAAATTTGCACAAAAATGAATGATAATTTTAAAAATAATTTTTACTTTAAAAATCAGGGCGTACCATTTTTTTCTGTAAAAATGCAAAACCCCTATAAACGCCACTGGTAGAAATAATCAATTTGTTTGTACATCAAAAAATACGTCTTGATGCATAAAAGATGTGTACCAAATGTCATAAAGATATCTGCTATGGTATCACAGTTATTATATAAAATGGAATTTTACTAGAAAACTTTACCACCCTGAATCTCAAAAGTTTTTTTTGTTTGTTTCTTGGCCTTTACAATAGGTATTTAGCCAGACCGAATTTTATAACTTTTTAGGATTGCGAAATTAATCGCGTCGGAGACTGGCTCCTATCCAAAATATTAATTAGTCAGACAGACAGCACAACACAGGTTAGTACTGTTCTCGCTCCCGGGCATCCGAGGAGCTATTCACAAAAGAAATGATGCCTCGGATCAAGAGGATGGTGCTAAAAAGAAGGATCTTTCACATTAAAAGCTCAGAGTTCACAACTTTAAATTGTTATAACTTAAATACTTGATTAAAATCTTAATGATGTCACCTCTAGGGTTATACAACAGAGTCGATAGAGATATAGGAGTTTGGACATTGTTTTCCACCAGTATTTCATAACAATTTGGTCTGATATTTTTACACTCAAATATAAGATGTTGTAAGGTACCCAACTCCCCACACTCGCACTCGGGGGTATCCCTGACACCCAGTCTATGCAGATGTTGAGGGGTTAAGCAGTGATTAGTACGTAATCTAATAATCGTAGTTACATGACGTCTACTTAGAAGCTCCGACTCAAAGAACCATGGTATTCTAGGAAAACCCTCAACCAGCGTTGAATATCTCTGCCCTCTACTACTCAATGCCTCCCACCAGAAGCTGTTCCAGCTCAGATAATGGTTTGCTCTTATAGTGGGAGTATAGTCATTTTTGTCCAATTGTATAGGATAAGGTATCCTTAGGATTCTTCCTACATTGGCCAACTGATCTGCTTTCTCATTTCCCTTTACATGATATGATGCAGGTATGTCCCGGTATCCAACATATCCTGATATCAAATCCGTTTGCATTCGATTCTATTATGATCTGTTTGGTTAAGAAAGATATATGATCTAGATTCTTAGTTCCTTTATTATTTGAGATTTTTTTTATTGCACTAAGCGAATCCGTAAATATAGCTGCCTTTCGGGTATCCTTTTCGAGGAACAATGTTGTCGCCTTGTCGATTGCCACCGTTTCTGCCGTACAGATTGTAGTATGGGTTGGTAATTTTGAAGAGAAACTGTACCCAATGTTTGGGCAGTAGACCCCGAATCCAGCTTCATTAGACTTTCTTTCTACCGATGCATCTGTGTATATATGGTAATATTGGCTTAGGTATCTATTCTTCATTTCTAGAAATGTTTGCTGATTATTATATTAATTTTTTTTTAAGTTTAGATTTACTACTGGGATTGTCATCATTTGGTATTCTCTGTTGTATATAAATTAAGGTAAAGCTTCATGTTTTTATATGTCTTCTTCATATTGTAGAATTTCAGGCAGTACCATTACGCAATATGGAAGTTCTCTGTTACGGAAGTATCCCATGGACATGTCCAATGTCCATACTTCTCAACTTCATACCCATGGTATAATCTTTACCCATGGTATAATGTTGTCATTATATTTTAATATTCCTCTTGGTTGATTGTGTGCTCGAGGTTGGAACATCATGGCTACCGACATGTGCGGTGCTCTTCTAAAATTGAGGTCCGTGAAATAATCTGTCATTAAATTTAGAGATTCATTCATCCTGTTTATCATATCACCTTCATCCTCCCGTTCCAATATCAAGACAAAATCATCAGCGTATTGTAGTAATTTAATCTCCCCATTCGTTATGCTATGTAGTTTACTTGTTTAAATTATGAATAAAAGGGGGCTCAATGGTGATCCCTAAGCTAGCCCTACTGATACCTTTTTTGGCCCTATGGTGTTGCCCATTTTCTCTAAAATATATGTTTCTCTGTTGTGTAAAGTTTAAAAGATTAAATTTACAATATCAGTTGAGATGTCCGCCTCCATTAATCCATTACAACATGGTCGTATGCTGCCGATATATCTAAGAATATCACAAATGTCTTAATTTTTTCCTGAAAGTTTTTTTGTGTATTTAATGTTAAGTTAATTAGGTTTTCCAAGCATCCTTTTCCTTTTCTACTTCTTTTTTTATTATTAAATATTTTTTTGACTTTAGCTATGGTCCTTTTCGCTTCAAGGAAATTATCTAATGTGTAGTTTATCTATAAATTTTTTATTGAATCTTTCCTTAATTGGAGTAGATTTGTACACTCATCATCCCTCCAAGGGGTAACTTTTTTGTTTATTCTTCCTGAATTTGGTGTTTTGTTGGTATCGTTAGATCAGTTGTGTCCTGAATAATGTACTCGAATTGGTCATAGTTCTGAGGTCTGTCCTCTAACATGGAATTTAACACCTTGTCGTGGTATGCCAACCAGTCTGCTTTAATTAAGTTTCTTTTATTTCTATATACGCATCCCGTTTCAGCGCCTGGTGAATCTATTTGAATTAAAATAGGGAAGTGATCACTGTTTCCAGGGTCAGCCACAACCTGCAGTTACATTTTATGGCCAAGCTTGGTGATACCAATGAAATGTCTGGTATAGATTTATTCTGATTTGGTGCCGCTAGTCTTGTTTCCGATCCATCATTTAATATAGGTAGATTCAGTTTTAATATAATTTATTAATCATTGTTCCATTATAGTTTGATATACTGCTTCCCCATACCGGATGTTGACCATTAAGGTCCCCCAGAATAATTTTTGGATGGGTAAATATTGAGATAAGGTCTTTTAATTCGTCATTATCTATTCTACTATTAGGAGGTATATAAATGTTAATTATTGTTAAGTTTATTTTTGTGATTTTGATTGCTTGAACTTGTACATTGTGCGGTAGTGTAATTTGTGATAAATCTAAAGTAATAAAATCAATATTATCTTTGATTAAAAGAGCTATTCCGCCCCTTCCATCATTTCGATCTTCCCGTATTGTCTGATAACTGGAGATATAAAACTTGAAGGATTGTTTTAACCATGTTTCATTTAGGGCTATTATATCTAAATTATGTTCTTTTATTAAAATTTTTAGGTTAGTAAGATTGGAACATACACTTCGTATATTCCATTGTAGGATATTCAGTTGTTTACCAGTCATCTTCCTCCCTTGGTTTGGGAGACCATGACTCTCTATTTTCAATATTGTGTATATAATTTTGAACTAGCCTTTTGTCTGTTATAGACATATTTTTTATTTTCTTGAAGAGCATGTCTTCGATATCATGTCTTTCAACTTGCGCACTCCAGCAATCTTCCAAATCCCTGTTAGAGGACTGAGAGATCACTGTCGTTGGCGCTTGATTTGTTCTAAACAAAGGTCCCGAAACATTTGTTCTTGTGGATTGCGGAAAGAGACATTGTTTAATGTTCTCCTTATTAAACCCAAGGATTGGAGGAGACAACGTTTTTCTTTTTTTATTCACTCTAGAGGCTTTTCCACTATAAGATAATATTTCTCTCTTTTTCATTTGATTAAACATTTGCCGGTTCTGCGATATTTGAGTAAAATTTGGTACCGAGTTATTTTTTTTTTAAACTTGGAAAATCGTCGGAATAGCGTATAAAAGCTCTATCCTTTTTAATTTTTGGCACATATTCATTTGCCTCAAAATATGATAAACTATCTAGCGACATGTAAATTCTAATCTGCTGTTGTCTAAGAAATTCTGGGCATTCTTTATTAATTGAAGAGTGTTCAAGACTGTCACAATTTATACGTTTTATTCCTAACTTACAATTCGATTCATGTGGTTCACTTGGCGTTCATTGGCATGCACAAGATCCCTGGTGAGCCAAGGTACCACCTTTTTGACATTTTTCTTTGCCTCTGCATTGCTTCTTAGTGTGACCGTATAGTAAACATTGATAGCATTGCGTCACAGGCATAATAGATGGCTCTACTGTTGTTTCAAGTCCGTATATATTAACTTTCTTAGGAATGGTTTTACCCTTGAAGACAAATAGACATGTACCCGTAGGCACATAATCTACAGTTTTGTCCTCTTTATTTACCCTTCTATTAAATCTTTTAACCTTAACTACATCTGTTATTGATTCGGTATGTCCAATTATTTCTTCGTTAGTAAAATCCCTACAGATCCCTCTTACAATATCTCTACATGATACGTTATGGCAAAGAAAATTCTACTACGATAAGAAAACCCACCACACGTTAAATAATTGACCCTCGAAATGGGGCCAGACTCTGAAAAGCCTGGCCCCATCGACAGAAGGTCGCTTGAAATGCGCCTGCGGTGAACTCGCTGTTGCCAATTCACGTGGGAAGAAAAATAAAAGCCAACGCGGCAGCTCTAGCGGCGCGCTTACCGACGCGTGGCTTATTCGCGTATTGCGAATTATTGGCAACGTGGGGCATGAATCGTTCGAGGGATACCGCCGCGAGGTAAAATATTGTGAGCGCATTGATGTATCTAAGCCGTTTCACTGGCGCCCATAAGCGTGAGTCTTCTTATCGTAGTAAAATGTTCTTTGGTTATGGTCTGGAATATACATATTGTACCCCTTATTAATTAACTCTGTATTCGGGAGCCGATCAAAAAGTCAATCTCAAAAGTTAAGACGTTGAGAACATAGACGCATATGAAGTTTTTTTTTTGAAAGGTCCAAGAATCACCCCCTTAATGAAATGCTAATATGTCATTAAAATGGTGAAATGACTTCAAATGGGAAACACGCAGCCATACATTTCATTTACTATAAAAGGTACTTTTTGTTCTGATTCTTCCATGTAATCCAGCTCACCCTTTAAATAGCAAAATCTGTATTATTTTTAAAATTAGGAAAACACGTTTTGAACAGTAGTATATTGTGTAACTAGCAGGAAAAGCAAAACATTCCTGGACGACTGTGGTAGTTGCTGGACGAGGCGCAGCCGAGGCCAGCAACACAGGAGTCCAGGAATGTGCTTTTCCTACGAGTTGCACATACTATTTTTTATCCGATCGAAATTAATTAGAATATGTACTTATATAAATAGAGCCAAATATTACTCTAAATAAAAACGGTGTTTTAAATTTAAACTCAACATCATATCAAGTTTTGAATCAAGCGAGCTTGAAGTTTATTACGTAGCTACGGAAACTGCAGCTAAATGTTACTTTTGATAGACGTCAGATCTGATAAACAAGGCGTTTGAATATGACAGAAATGTTACATTCCCGTCCTAGGACGGGAATGTTATATTTCCGGACAGTTATTTTCTATTCTTGTACAGTTATTGCATGTTGCCAAGCACTGAATACAATATACTGGAATCATGACTTTTGCGGTGAGAAAACACATCGGAAAGGTGGCGTTTTTCGTCCGATTGGATAAAAAAGTTTGTTTTTTTATCATAATTTGTAATATACAAGGCATTTAGTTTAGCCAGGACTGATAGCAATAAGTAAAATTGTATGCCTAAATTAAAGCATACTATATTTTCCTAATTTTAAAAATAATTTTGGTATTGTGATTTGAAGAGTTATCTGAATCACGCTGATTAGTGTTTCCACGTATATTTTAGCTCCCACCTACAGCCTTTGTTTTTGGAACCAGAGAAAAACTTTCAATCCAAAAGTTAGAGAATTCTTCCTAAACCGCCAAGATCCGTTATTACATAAAATAAATAAGCATCGTCAAACTGTCAAAAAATACCAAATTTTATTTCTTCCAGTGGAACACCCTGCTATTATCTAAAATAAACGCATTTTTGTTCTTATTTCAAAAATAAAGGGGAAACTGGTGTAAATTGGCAACAACAAAACCTAAGACAAAACTTAGAATATTGATCGATAAGCATTTGTTTTATTAGCAGTCATAGACTCAGAACTTCGCTTCATAAATGTGAATGTGGGATCCTAAGGAAAAGATTCGGATTCGTGAATCTGGAAAGAATCTACACTGTGGGAAAAGTTGATGCCGGGAGATTTGAACTTACCAGCGACAACATAACAGCAATAACAACAACAACAACAACAACAGAAATAAATGCACCTATTTTGTTTATTGGCGATGGAACTTTAGGGTTGCATCATAATTTATTGAGACCCTTTGGTGGTTCACAGTTAGATAAAAATGTTCTTATTGAATCCCCTCTGCTGGTTCACATTTGGTCAGGAAAAAGAAAATAGGTCTGTTCTAGCAGCGATTTCAAACGGTTTCAAACCGTCCGGAGTTTGCGCATAACGATATAAGCGTCGCTTATATGGCTATGCGCAAACTCCGTACGGTTTGGAACCGTTTGAAATCGCTGCTAGAACAAACCTAATATATAACTATCGACCAACTCAAACTAGAAGTTATGTTGAATGTGCGCTTGGCATCTAAGCTAATGCTGCCTTTACTCTATTGTTTTATTAGGAGTCGTAGATTCAGAATATCGCTTTATATAGGTGAATGTAGGGTCATATGGAAAAGGTTTTTATTAGTCAATCTGGAAGGAATCCACAACGTGAAAAAAGTTGATTTACGGTGATTTGAACAAATATTAGCAACCAGAACTTTAAATGAACAAACAGAAATAAGTGTACCTTTTGTTTCTATTGGCGATGAAGGTTTCGAGTTGCATGATAACTCATTGAGGCTTCGGTGGCGGTTACAAATTTATGCAGGAGGAAGAAAATATTTAATTACCTCACTCAAACTAAAAAGTATGTTGAATGTGTGTTTGGTATCTTAGTTGATTCAAATATTTCTCTATTGTTTTATGTCACAGATTGAGATCGCTTTATATGTGAATGAAGGGTCCTGTGGAAAAGATCATGATTCGTAAATCTGGAAGGAATGCACAATGTGGAAATGTTGATACAGGGAGATTTGAACATACCAGGAACCGGACCATTAAATTAACAAGCAGAAATAAATGTACCTTTCGTGCTTATTGGCGATGAAGGATTCGAGTTGCATGATAATTTACTGAGGCCCTTTGGTAGTACACATTTAGTCAGGAAAAAGAAAATTTTTAATTACGGACTAACTCTTGCTTGAATATATGTTGGACATGCGTTTGGCATCTTAGATAATACCAATATTTTTCCATTATTTTCTTAGCAGTCGTAGATTCAGAATATCACTTCACGTATGTGAATATAGGGTACTATGGAAAATATTATGACTCGTCAATCTGGAAAGAATCTACAACGTGAAAAAGGTGATACAGTGCGATTGAACATATCTACAACAAGACATTTAAATGAATAAACTGAATAAACAGAAAAAATTTCTTAGCAGTCGTAGATTCAGAATATCGCTTCATATAATATGTGAATGTAGGGTCCTATGGAAAAGATTGTGATTCGTAAATTAGTAAGGAGTTCACAATAGGGATAGCGTTCATACATGGCGATTTGAACATACCAGCAACAAGACCTTTAAATGAACAAACAGAGATAATTTGAAATAAATGTACCTTTTTGTGTTTATTGGTCATGAAGGTTTTGATGTGCATGTTAAATTTATTCAGGCCTTTGGTGGTACATATTTAGATAGAAAAAAATATATATATAATTATCGACTAACTCAAACTAGAAGATATGCTAAGAGTACTTTTGTGTTTGTTGGTGATGAAGGTTTGGGGTTTGGATGATAATTTATTTAGTGATATACATTTAGGCAGGAAAAAGAAAATATTTAATAACTCGGGATGATATGTTGAATTTGTGTTTGGAATCTTAGCTAATAAATGGAAAAAATGTCATTATCCTTTCGGTGTCAAAAACAGATGACAATATGAATAGTAAAAGCGTGTACTATATTTAATGGGTTTAAATTTGAAAACGCTGATTAAAATGTGCACAAAATAAACGCGGAGGACCCTCTGCCAATTTGATACGAACAACTTTTGCTGCCTATTTTCTAACAGAAGCTAAATCTGTTTCTTGGCAAGATGAAGCCATAAGAAGTTCTCGCTTATGAAAAACCATATCTCCATGTTGACAACTTTACATTGTCATCTTTATATACATCAAGTGTATTAGTCCATAAAACGAGCCTCGCATCCATGAAACTTATCATTAGTTCCGTATTTATTTTTTCCATTGCAAATTTTCCACAAATGCTAGTAACAAACTAAATAGCACGTGAACTGCACATGTACGCGCCACTGACGGCCTATTCGGTTTATTTCCCGAATTACCTCATACGGCTGCCTCTACTGCCAGTGGTGAAAATTGAATGCAAGTTTGAACTTCAAAGATTCGGTAATTTTCCCTTATATGAGGAATTACTGCTGCATGTGAATATATACGGATTTAAAACAATAGCCACGTTTACACGGGACGTACCAAATATTTGGTCCACGGACCAAATGACGTCACACATACTTTTATATCCGTGTAAACACCCAAGTATCAAAATTTGATCCTGGTGTTTGATCCACTTCAAATAGGGTATACCAAAACTCAGTTTTACTGGTGTAAACAGGTCGGGACATTTTCGAGGACCAAATTTTAAAATTGGCGCAATTTTTCGATAAGATGTGAACTGTCAACATAATGGACGAAGTTAGTATTTAGCCTTACTTTTTGATTTGGTTTTAATTTTGATACTTTTGTAGCGGTTTAGTTTATAAAATTAGGTAGATATTTCTGTTAGCATGTCAAGCAGTGGTGAAGGGAATAAATCAAACATTAATAAAAGAAAAAGGGGCAGCAGTCCTTCACGAAAGGTGTTTTTCCCGAATGCCTCAAAACTGCGATAATTATTCCTCTTCATAAGGGATGTGAAAAGGATGTCTTATGCAATTATCGTCCAATTGCTCTGTTGCCTGTACTCTCTAAAATCATTGAAAAGTTATTAAAAAATCGCCTCATGCCATTTCTCCTTAGACATGGCATACTGTCCCCGGAACAGTTCGGATTTTTACCAAACAAGTGTACAAATGACTCCATGTTCTCGTTGCTTCACGATGTCGACTCATCCCTTAACAACAATCTCCCCACTGCTACAGTCTTCTGTGATTACGGTAAAGCGTTTGACTGTGTGTGTCATGACATCTTGTTAAGAAAACTAAATTTTTATGGAATCCGTGGTATTCCTTCGAACTGGTTTCAATCTTATCTTGAAAATAGACAGCAGTTTGTTAGAGCGAACGGTTCTGATTCTGATTGCAGATTAATTACCAGTGGAGTTCCACAGGGCTCTGTTCTTGGGCCTATCTTTTTTCTAATATATATTAATGACATTACATACCTAAAAATCAATGGTAAAATTTCTCTCTTTGCTGACGGCACAAGCCTAACTTGGAGTGATTCTAATACTTTCTCCCTACACTCTAATATCTCCAGCGATCTCGTCACAATCAAAACTTGGTCTGACTCAAATTGGCTGTGTTTCAACGTTGATAAAACGGTAGCCTTATCTTATAAAACAACCTTACAACAACCTTTGCTACTTCACAACAGCAATATTAAATACGTTGAATCGGCTAAATTCCTAGGTTTGAATATTAGTGCCAACCTTAAGTGATTCGCACATATTGATTCTTTAACAAAAAAGCTTTCTTCTGCCTGCTTCGCAATTCGATCGGTTTCGAAGGAACTAAATCTGTCTACTGCCAGGCTCACTTACTTCTCTTTGTTTGAATCTCATCTTCGCTACGGCCTTCCCTTTTGGGGCTGCTGTAACACCGAGCAATTTTGTACCATTTTCAAACTTCAAAAGAGAGCAATTTGTTATTTATTTGGTCTTAATGGCAGAGCTCATTGCGAATACTACTTTAAAAAATATAAAATTCTTACGCTTCCTGCTCTGTTTATTTTAGAAACAACTTGTTTAATACGCAAATATCGAACCATATTTCCCGAAAGGCCACAACATGAGTACTCAACAAGAAATTCGAGTCAGGACATCTACCTTCCTTTTCCCTCCTCTGAATTAACAAAAAATTATATTCTTTATAATTCCAAGAAGTTATACAATACACTCCCGCTACATCTTAAATCCATCCCTACATTTGCTAAATTTCGTGAAAAAACAAAGGCTTACCTACTAGAAAGACCTTATTATTCTATAAATGAGTTTTGCGTGAATTAGATTTTATTTTTTCCTCCATTAATTTTCTTGGGCTGTGCGGCGGTGAATTTTTTTTGTATTATATATATTTTTTATAATAGGTATAAGATTATCTTTTTGACGAATTAGTGATTTTTCGGATATACAGGAATTACATAAAATTAAATACGAAACCATCAATTTTAGTCATGTTTTGTTTACTTTTACTCGGCATTTTCAACTCTGCAGCATATGCATATTGCCTGAGTCAAGTTCACCGACATGACCTTCCTTATTTTTTCTAACAGCACGTTTCGTTATAATGTATGTTTAATATTTTGATAGCACTGGGTTTCTTTACCCTATGTTTTGTGTACTTCCTGTGGATCTAGTTCAACTGCTTATGATGTTCTGTAATATAGTTTTTTTTGTTAAATCGTGACTAATTTCAATTTGAAAATTGCTTGTTCTATTTTTATCATATATATTATTGTATATATTAAGTTTTGTTTTGTATTTGCCCTACTATGGTTAGTTTATTTATTTTAGTTAACTTTGTCCATAAAATTTATTTGAATTTTTTTGTGGCAATAAAGCATACTTGACTTTGACTTTGACAGATAAGGAAACAAACGTCATGTTAGAAATTGCCACAGAAATGGAGATAAATCGGCTAATGGATGAAAGCGAAAACCGTTACCGGCATATCGATATTTATAAAGCAATAGCTAAAAAGCTTGAAGAAAAAGGTATGATAAAATCACACGAACAAATTAAATTACGAATAAAAAAATTGAAACTCTCCTACATTAACTGTAAAAAAGAAAATGCTCCGAGTGGTAGAGGCAGATGTGATATACCTTTTTATGATCAGCTCGATTTATTATATGGTTCAAGGCCTTTAGTGGATAGTAATTTAAGTGGTATCGATACAATTGAAATTAATGTATCAGAGATACCAGTGGTTCCTGACGAGTCACAAGTTGACGAAAGCATAATTATAGAGGAAAACGAAGTAGCAAATGAGGCTACAAATGAAGCAGCTAGAGCTGAAACTTTAACCGAAGAACTGCAGGCCTTGCCATCAACTTCTCGTCAATGTGAGGATTTTGTTTGTATCATTTTGGTGTGTGGTATTTTATCATGATGATGTAAATATTAGGTATTATATTATAACTGTTTTTGAGATTTTGGAAAACAAAAGACAAATCTACTGGGGGCAGATATGCAACAAACACATTATCGCAAAATGTTGCCACAACAATAAAAAAAATTGCGAGGAAGTGTGTGATAGAGTAACAAAAGAGCATGCAACTTTTTCAGCCAAGGAAATGAAGAAGCAAAGGCAGTGGGATATTAAAGTACTCAAAATGCAACAGAAATTTGAGGAAAACAAACCAGCAAACTGGTCGATGCTCTGTTACAGCTGAAACAAGCCAACAATAAAGGTGATCTTGGAACATCTGATGCTTTAATTAGTCCCAATGATGAATCAAACTCGGATGTTCTAACGGATAGCTCAGAAGAATTGTGATCTTGTTGGTTAAGTTTCTTTTCCCCCCAAGTTTATACAGTAAATATTTTCAGCCCCCAAATTAATGAAAATTATGTTTGATTACTATTAGTAAATCTCGTTCATTTAAATCAGTATTATTTGTTTTGTTTCCATGTTCTTTTTATTTAAATAAATATTTATTTTCTTTCCATATGCACATATTTCTTCTTTTAATCAAACACATGCATTAATCAGCATTATTTACTTTTATTAATTAAACAAATATTTAAAAGTTAACACAAAAAATCATTATTCAAATCACTACAGAAATTGTTCTGTCTGATAGTACGCACTCTATTAGATACTTCAGATTTAATACACTACATATAATACTTCTTATCTTAAAGAAGATCTTTTTAGATGGAAGTTTGCTGCTATATAATTATTGCAAAAATGTCTACGTGTTTCAGAGGCAGATTCAATAGTTTGCCTTTGCATGGTAGATTTGGTTGAGGCAGGATTACTTCTGCTGATTCGACATCTTTTAACCACTGTGTGATAAACATTTCTTTTCTGTCTTCTATAAAGTTATGTAGAATACAGCATGCCACAACGATATTAGGTACAAATTTATAATTTATATCAATTTTTTTAAGGAGTATTCTAAACCTGGCTTTTAATCTTCCAAAAGTCCATTCCACAAGAACTCGTCCCGCATTTAAATAAACATTTAATTATTCCTCTTCTGGAGTCGTAACACCTGAAAACCCTTTTAAAAGCCATTCCAGGAGGCATATTCGGAATTCACCGACACATTAGCCACTCGGAACAGTTCGGGAGATGTGAATTGCAGACTCGTAAAGTCCCGACGTATTGGACTAATTCGTCGGCGATTTACGAAATATTGAACAGTTCGGGTGCGCGAATCGCACTCCTAAGGTATCGACGTATTGAACTAATGCGTCTGAGATTTACAAAATATCGAAACGCGAAACATAATGCCAATGTATACTTAAGTATTGTTTTAATTTTTAACAAATATTGACTCAAACGTGCTATATCCAGAATATCCGAAAAATGTTAGTATTGTCTAATATCTGGAATATCTATGAGAATATACAAAGTACAAATCTACTCGTAATATGAAACATTTATTATTTATTTATAAGCGTACAGCGAGTACGGAAAAATTGCCATAAATAAAGTCATTAGTCATTTTATGGTAAATTATACTTCTGTCGTTACAGCTACTCAATACTTTTGAAATTATCGCAGCATGCAGCATACCAACTTTTTTATTTAGAAATACCTACATACAGGGTGTGCCACGGTGGAAGGCCTATTAAAAGTTTAGGGAGAACTAAACAACAAATCATTTTGAAAATTTGGTAGCCGAGATAAACGACTATGATCTACAGTTTATTCATATTTTGGACCATGCGGTGTGGCCGCTTCTACTCTAAGCCGGAGGCAACATCGCATTTTACTTAGAACACCCTGCATATTATTATATTTTTGGATTTTACGCAAAATTTTAAGCACATTTCATGTGTAATGTCCTATACCTAAATTTTTAAGTTATAAACAACTGAAAAATCAGCATTTTTTCCACTTTATCCAATTATAGTGGCAAAACGATTGAAAATAGGAAAAACGAATTTCACCTATCTGAACTACTTAATAGCTATCTGAAGGTCATAAATGATGGTACCAACTGAAGTACCAAATTTGGTACTCATGATACCTACCAACTTCTGAGTTACATTATCAGGCAGCTTTAGAAAAGTTAAAATAGGAAAGTAAAATTTGTTTTCTCCTATTTTCAATAATTTTGCCAGTGTAATTGGATATATTGGGAAAAATGCTCACTTTCAATTGTTCGTACCTTAAAAACGGCTGAAATTAGATTAAGGATATTATACATGAATCGAGTTTAAAATTTTACGTAGAATCCAAAAATCCAATAATATTAAGACTGTTCTATTTAAAATCGGTTTAGAGCAGAGTAGAAGCGTCAACACCGCATGGTGGTCAAAAATATTTTTAAACTGTAGATCATGGTGGTTTTTCCCGGCAGTCAAATTTTCAAAATGATCCGTTATTTAGTTCTCCATAAACGTATAATAATTGGTCATCCACCTGTATGTATTAGTAAAATAAACGGAAAAATCCTTAGCAGCGTTTATTAGCTAATTAAATAAATCTAGAAAAGTATTAAGTATTGCAGCAACGGTACCTTCATTTTTTGGATTTATTAACCCCTGAACCTACATTGTTTTCAACACACTTCATTAAAGAGTGGGGTGCTTTCCAAGCTGCTCTTTTATATTGATGTGATTTTCTTCCACTGCATATTGCTCTGTTTCCTCCCATTGCTGTCTTTCTACGACCAATTGATATAGGCTGTACATAGATATGCTTACCTCTTCTTCGTGTAGCTTGCGGTCCTTTCTTCTTACACACTATACCTTTGTATTTGAAGGCTGTATAAAAACCAGATAACAAAGTCTGCTCTGAGTTAGCATATTTATCACAATTGTTTAAATATGCTTTAATAGCAGGGTAAAATATTGATGGGCTTCTTTCCAAATATCCCATGATTTTTTGTGAATGCTGTTTCCATTTTTCTTTCATTTCGGCAATATCATTATGTTCGTACGTGATAATGTCATCAATATTATTTTTATCAGCATCAAAATTCCATTTTGTGAAGAAGCTGGGCCTGTATTCATCTTCATTAGTTTTCTGCTTCATTGAAATGTCTCCAATTGGTGAAAATAGCTGCTTGCCTGCCTGCTTTCCGGTTGCAATCTGGTAAAGATGACATTTAACTTCCAAAGCTAACGTGTTAAAAAATGAATGTATATTAAATTTTTTGACGACCGCTGCCTGGTGCTTACAGTGTTTACCAGTGAATCCCTGTGGACACGTACACTTGAAAATTAATAAACCAGCGAAGTAGGTGACACTTTTATCACTCTGACTCTTTACTTCATATTCAGCCACCACGTCCTTTTCATCAGGCAAATAACGACTAAAAACAGTCTTAGATGCTCGCTTTAGTAGAATATCTAAAATTCATTGCTTATAATAATATTCAAAGTTAGTAGTAATAAAATCACATACTTAGTTGAGGTAAATTGAATGCTTTGGTCCTTTCCAAAGGTATTCTTTAAGCAATCTAAATATCACTTCTATGTAATTATTTGTATCACTTCCTCTTAGTGGTAAATGTTGTCGATATAAAAGGCACCAAGTGTCAGCTCTCTCCATCATTTTACTTACATAATTTGTGAAAATATCATACTTGCAATTTTCAATTAACTGCAAACATGACTTTTCTAGATCTTCATATGATTTGGATACAAGAATATTCCGAAAGCATTTGTAACATATTTGCACATCATTTGAGGAAATTTTATTCTTTCCTGTTTTGAGCCACTTCCAACAGGCTTTCAAAACGTGGAAAGTACACAACAAGAAACATGAATCAGGCCATATTTTTCTAAAGCGTTATTTTCGGCTAAATCGTCATCCGTAAGAATAACTTTTGGTTTAATTTTAATGGGGAAAATGGCATAAAAGGCACGCACGGCTTCTAAGAATACATTTGATTCTTGGCTGCTACTCAGGATGCAGCCCAAAGGTAATCCTCCAATAGCGGTCTGTGTTATAAAGTAGTACACTTTGTGATTTTGTGTATCACAGTTGCCCGTGGAATCAACGAACATAATCTCTAACGACTGGTAAAGTGTTGCAATATGGCATATGGCAAATATGCATAATGGTCTTGCATTCGAATTATTTTGAAGGGTGTACCGTTTTTCTCTGATAACGACCTAAGCATATTATCTAAGTGAAATAACATACTTTCTCCAGTTCTTTCGCCGTAATTTTTTTTAAATGGATTTTCCATAAGGGTTCTATATCGGTCTTAGTGGAAGTAAAGGGTCTATCCATAACAATATTTTCATAGTTGTCGCCATGTTCCTCCATCGTTGATAAAATGTAAGAATGATACGCAGAAGCAACTGAGTGATCTTTCTCAAACAGTTCCGTAATACGATTCTTTACATCCGGAGCAAATGGTCGTTCTCTAAGCGCAGCAGCAGAATTTAAGTTATGATTATGCTCATCCCGAAACTCAACAATACACGGCCATTTTGGAATATGAACATCATTATTTTTCGACTTCGTGTCTGGAATATGTCGTTTTATAGTTACCGATAATTTTGCTGGGCAGTCTATATTTCTAGAAGTCCTTTTTCTACAACTTCTATTTTTCTTTTTTTGTTTTACGTTAAAGTGGCATTGATATAATCTTTTGAATATTATACGTGGTTTTTTACTACCAAGCTTAAAGGTTTTCGAAACTCTCCAAGTCTCTTTCCTAACAGTTTCTAATTCAGTCAAGCATTTCTACAACAAACAAAAGTTCGTTTAGTTCAAGTACTTCCTAAAAATCACGATTAATAAATGGAAAATGGAATGGAACATTTTAACAAAAAATATTTTTTTTTTTAATTTTCAAGTTTTCATATATTAAAACCATAATAGCGTAGTATTAGGAGCTTTTGAGTCGAGTTAATCGAGCTCTACAAGAAAGATTATATAAACGAACATTCCGAGACGCACAATATTCTGAGGATTTTCGTATATAATATAAGAAGTGAATTGAAAATTATCCGTGATTATAGGAAAATATACATTAATGCAATTTAGACCAGGTAAACGCACGAGTGCACGTAGTACACGAGTGCTTCGGTCTACTCCAAATTGCATGAATGCGTAATAGTTCAAAATTATCTCGAATTTTCTATGCACGAGTGATATTCGTAGGAAAATTTCATAAATCATTTATATTTTTTTACTGACCCTGTCTATAATATATTATGCCCAATGAATCTTCATAAATTTCTCAAAATGCCCCTTTTAAGTATTATTTAAAACACCGATAAACCTGCATTGGTGCAAATTATCGATAATTTGCACAAGCGCAACTAATCGTTTAACTCGAATCTGATTGGCTAAAATCAACAATAAGATACAGGTATTTTCATTGTTAACGTCCATAAATTTGACAGATAATATTTCACCTAAATTTAACTTTGACGCATTATAATTTTGAAACAATAAAAGCTATGGCGATCGTACAAAATATAATACGTCAGTTAAAACCAATTTAATTTACGCGTGATTTAGATGACTTGCCGACCTTTAACCACGATTTTTGACACAATGTGAGGTATTAAAAAAACAGACTCTGCAAACCTACCAAAAAATATATTTATACTTCCCCCATGACATCTATTTACCTTCCAAATTTGATCGCTTCGCTATACAGCGCCTGCCCAGATTTGGTTACCAAATGGGAAACTTTTTTATTTTTGATTTTATGAGAAAAAGTTATTCTTGATAAAAAGTTTTGCTTGTTCTAAAAGTAAGACTGGTATAGAAAAAAAAGATATGTTAAACAGGGTGTCAGAAAAATAGAGAAAAACATTATGGAAAATATCTATTTTAACATATTTGAGAATCAAATTTTAGGCTTCAGCAGCAATTTTCAACGCACTTTATATGGTTTTCTCTAAACCTGTCAAACAGGATTTCTCACATGATCGGCTGGGATTTCTGCACATGCTTGTCCTATCCTGTTTTAACTTGAATACAATTTGGGGTTTGTCTTTGTAAACAAGTTCCTTAATTCGTCCCAACAGAAATAAATCAAGAGGTGTGAGGTCGGGGGACCTCGGCGGCTAATCCGAAAAAATCCCATATTCATGCTAAGCTAGCCCAATCTATATTCATTTAGAGTTGAAGTTAGGTCAGGCTCTTACTGCTGCCGAGAAATGACTAGGGGTAAAATCTAAGAGAAACATTAGATCTTGCCTTACATTCAAGGGTATCCGCATAATATAATATCCGCAAAATCAATTTGCAGAAAAAAATTATAGAGGTTCGTCCATTAATGTTATTATCGAAAAAAATTGGCCCTAGAATTTTGTTCCCCAAATCACCTCACCAAACATTTACTATTTGATACACTTGACTCCGACATTCTACCACCCAGTTAAGGTTAGTTATACTCCTAAACTTCAAAATTTGCGATGGAAAAATTCCGTTAGTGGTAAACGTCGCTTCATCGAAAAACAAAATTTAAAATCCGAAATTCACAATACTACATTATCCCAGTGACAACAATCATATGGTTTATCCATGTCTCCAGAAAACAACGTGTAATAAATTTTGGTCCAAAAAGCTGGTATCTGGGTTTCTTCAAAACCGTTAGGAAAAATTTAGTTGAGTAGCATAGATCATGGGATCATTGTACAAGGGTTTTTTGGGTTCTCCTGTAACATGAAGCAATACATCGAGCTCATCTTCGTCAAAGTTTTCAACATTGTCTTGGGCCATAACCGGTTGAAACTTAAAAAAATTTGGTGACCAGGATCGGAATTTCTTTCATAACTTTGCCCCCAGTTACGTGACTTCTCCGACGAAGCGATGTTTACCACTTACGGATTTTTTTCATCGTAAAATTAGAAGTTTTGGACCGGAATTACCCTAACTGGGTGGTAGAATGTCAGATTAAAAAGTAAATAAATGTTTGGTGTGGTGTTTTGAGGAGCAAAATTTTAAGACCAATTGCTTCCGATAATAACAATAATGGACAAATCTTCATACATTGTTTGCAAAATGACTTTTCAAAAATTAGAGAGTTGCCCCTGGATGTAAGGCTAGATCTAATATTTCAGATATATGGAGCCCGTTGTCATTTCTCGGCAGCAGGAAGAGCCTGGCTAAGCTTCCATCTTAGAGGAAAGTGGATTGGGCGAGGTTCGAGTGAACGTGGAACTTTTTCAATTGTTCTTCGTTTGGGGACGAATTAAGGAAATTGTTTTCAAAGATAGACCTCAAAATCTTATTCAAGTAAAATCAGGATATGACAAGCATGTGAAGAAATCCCACACGATCATATCAGCAATGCTGTTTGCCGGTTTAAGGAAAACCTTTTCAAGTGCCACCATTGGTTCTGCTGAGTTCTAAAATTTGTTTCTCAAGTCTATGTTAGTTAAAATAAGTATTTTCCATAATGTTTTTCTCTATTTTTCTGACACTCTGTATAACATATCTTTTTTTTTTCAATGCCAGTCTTACTTTTATAACAAGCAAAATTTTTTATCAAGAATAACTTTTTCTCGTAAAATCAAAAAGTTTCCCATTTGGTAACCAAATCTGGACAGACGCTGTATACAGTTTAAAAATTATGAAAAAAACATTGTCCAGACCTACTCACAGTAATGACCTTCTTATACTCGAATTACTGAAAATGTGAGCGATTTGCAGCGAACGCGAACGCGAATATATTAATTTTTCGTACGGCATCGCCAGAGCTCCGCGTTTGCTGCAAATCGCTCATTTAGGACGGTCCGAGGTATATGAATGACAAACATAACCTACAAATAATAAAAATCTACATATACCTTAAACTCGTCTTGATCAGTTATTTGCAACCTAATCGTATTAGAGGATGTATCTTTGTAACACACATTTGGCAATGTCTTGGGATCCATTTAATGATTATTCAGCTTTAATAAACTTAATATTTATATTCATTTGAAATCAATGTTTTTCACAGCTCAGTTATATCAATCTTATTCACGAAGAGCCATGATTACAATTATTATTGTCAAGCAGGGTTCCATGGAGTACCTTCATACGTAAATCGCCGACGAATTATTAGTCTAATACGTCGGGACTTTACGAGTCTGCAGTTCGCATCACCCGAACTGTTGCGAGCGGCTAATGTGTCGGCGAATTCCGAAAATGCGTCCAGGAGAGGATAGGCGGTGTCGCCAATAATCATATACTGAATGTGTTCGTTGTTAAAGACTCTTTGAACCTAAAAAAAAACTTAAAATAATAAAATTTAGTTTAAAATAACAAACATTACTTATATGTAGCATATTAATAAGCATACTCTTGACCTTGTGAGACCCTGGGTCTCAGAGCAGATAACAAAGTCAGAAAGGTGCCAAATTGAGCAATTACGTGAAAATAACTGCCCTCGGCAAAATTTCGTAATGGTGTTTGTATAAGTTGGAGCCTTTGAACACTGTAGCATCATGAACAGATCTAGGATACTTGATAAATACATTCCGGGATCTAAAATATATGCAAAAGTACTTTTACAGCAGTCTTGCTATTAAATATGGAGAATGTGTGTATTTGAGAGAGTAGTTACCTGCTCTATGATCAACGACAGCTTGCATATTGTAGGATGCCCAGCCTTTTCTATTCACAAAATCTTTGTATCCATCTCTTGGGGGAGTAATAGGTATGAGGCTACCATCTATTGCACCTGATAGCATGGGAATGTTTGTTAAGTGCTCAAAATGTGAAGATATTTCTTCTGCTTCTATTTCGTTTGGCATATTTAAATATGTCTGCATCATATGTTTTATGATTGCATTTGCCACATTGTATACACATTTCTTTACTGTAGATTTGTGAATTCCAAAAACCGAGCCCACTACGCGGTATTCTGCACAGCTACATAGCTTGTAAAGGCAAGGAGCCACCTGTTTTTCAACTGAAAGAGAGTCTCTTGGTTTGATGAATAGTTCTTTTGGCTCCAAATTAGGCCTCAATATGGAACACAAGAGCGTAAATGATTCTTTCTTCATTCTGAAGTTTTCAATCCAATCAGAATCTGTATAATCATTTAAAGTTAAACTCCAATTATCGTTACTCCTACGCTTCAGCCAAATTCGATTATTAAGAGTAGGCATTATTCCGGCTACCATATTAAAGCTGTTAAGCAAAAATGCAGGCATGATAGTTTCATATTGTTTATTCCATTTTAGCATATCTACTTTTTTTTTCTTTTTAGGATTATGTTGATTTTTTTAAAATTGCATTACAATTAATGCAATCTTTCCTTCCACAGTAATCATATCCATATAGATATGTGAATAGCAGGATTTTGCGCTACTAACAGACACAGGCAGGATAACTTTAGTTTGGGGTATCTCTGTAATAATCCAAGAGCTTACTTTATAAACACAATAGAAAAACAAACAAAAATGGGTTATGGGATATTATTTCAAATGTCAAACACTCAAATGTCAAATTTTAAAAGATTGGTCCAAGTATCAAAATGTGGACTAAATAGATCCACAAATACATGGTGTAAACAGCTAGTGAATAAATTACAAAAGTCCATTATTTGATCCCAGACTAAATTCGTGCGCCCCGTGTAAACGTGGCTAACGAGCCACTGTGGGATTCGATACTTTCACCGACCGAATTGATAAAATTTCGACACCATATCGTGTAGAAGGGTAGGACATCATAAAATGTTTCACATTTAGATAAAAACTTTTTAGCTTTTATTTGATTCGTATTTTTTGTTACTCCTCATTTTAGAATGCCTGTGAGCAATGAAGAAAGGGTTTAAAAGATTCAATGAAAATGCTAATATTTCTCCTCTAGAATTTTTATCTCTATATATATCGCACACAAACCTTGGAACAACGTGTGACAACGATCGAGACCGATTTATTCACGTAAAAGTTAAAGTGCGTCAAATGACAACAAGTTTCCAATACAAAAGTGAATACAAAATTATTCTGGAAATTGCTTGAGATTTTTTCAAACTTCAAGATTCGTACACTGGCTAGTTTGGGTTAATTTTATTTTATAATGTAAGATCTTTTCTAACCCACTTAAAGCAAAATATCATTAGTTAAATTCAATCAGAATGTTTTTAATACAATACTTTATAGGCCCTTGTATAGTATACATATTCAACTGAAAAATTCAATACCTGCCAGCTTATGTATTGTAATTCGGCCTAACAAATACTCTCGTCGGTCCTCCATTCCATCCTTTGTATATTTGATATTGATCTTATTACCTCTTGAGAAAGCTTTTGCGTTATCGCATGTGCGGCAGTATTCACCTAGGTATTATATTTCTAATAATACCATTCATTCTCAGACGCAGTTTGGTGATTTTGAATAAAATTCAATTTAGTTAAGGAGGGTAGCAAAGTAAATATTAAAGCAACGGATAAAACTGAATACGAAAGAATATGGATGCTATGACAGACTACTGAGTAATCTCATAGAGATAACATTTTCACTTTTTAGTACGAAACCTTTAGAAGTTGCTTTTCATACTGGATCAAAAACTGTAACATCGCAAAGATCACTCAAATAATTTTATAATAGACCCCCTCTTATACAACTTGTTCACCTGCTTTTGACATACTGATAGTTATTAGATTTGCGAGGTTTTGATTCGCAATCCAATTAGTGTTAATGGACTGCTTTTCCCAAATTAATTGTTTTCTCCGTCGAAGGACCAGATATAATTGTAATAATAGGCTCAAATTCGCGTTTACCTATTTATTTTATTATACCAAAATGTCATTGGACATGTTCTTTCTATCTATACTATACAGGAACATTGACACAGTTGTGTGCGAAAGATAAATTCTAATCTAATTGTTTTTAATTAAAATGGTTCAATCAGCCGTCAAAAATCTATAATAAAGCGAACAAAGAAAATACCCAACCAAACCAGCCGTCAAAAATCTATAATAAGGCGAACAAAGAAAATCAAGAAATGGTTGTTCTAGCAAATGTAGCAGCAACTCCGCAAACTTCTTGCAGAAAAATCGAAGAGAGCATAGGCATAGCAAAAACTCAAGCACATCGAATGTTAAAGAAATATAAATTCAAGTACTCCTTGCGAATCGCAACCCATCAAGCTTTCCGAGATTTACAAGGAAGGAATATTGTAATCTTAAATGCCTTAAATAGAATTACGACAGTTTGTGAATACTGTCTACGGAACTACACTCATCTCAAAGCATTCTGTCTACAAACATCACATTTGAGAGAAAAACCACATGAAATAAACGTTGTGATTAATCCGATTGGTAAGATTTTACAGTGCAAGTGTTCTTGTAAGGCTGGTTTAGGAGAAAAATTTAAACATTCCATTGCTGTACTGCTGTATCGCTACAGGTATGTCTCATGGAATCTAACCTTAAATTTGAGGTCGACCACAATTTCGTATTTTTAATGCTTCATTATAATGTTTTTTTTTTTTATTTAGGCGAAGTGATGTGTTGGAGAACTTTTCTTGTACTGACACAGAGTGCTCATGGAAAAAAGAATACCAACGTGCATTACAAGATTATGATCCGGCACCACTTATGCAGCACAAATGCTATGTGGAATCGAACGTTAAATTCGACAAAAATTACAATGTCTCCGATTCATCAATAGAAAAAATAAGAAAACTTATGGAAATCAGCCTGCCAAATTCTGCTGTTGTAAAACACATGTGAGTGGAAAATTAGTAATCATCACAAATACATAATCCTATTCCTTTAACATTGAAAATGTTTGTGTTTTCCTAGTATGGGGCATCAAATCGCGAAAAAGTTCATGCTACATTTGCCACATCACGTCAAACGCGTGAGAGATCGTGTTGGTTTGTTTATGCGGACTGAAGCGGTTCAAATGACAAAAATAAATAAAACTAACGGAAACTAACCGAAAGTTGATTGAATGACTAACCAAAACTAACCAAAGAAATTAAAATTGATTATAACGTATCGGAACCGGTTCAAATGACTAAAATAAGTTAAGACTAAGGGAAACTAACCGAAAGTTGATTGGACGACTAACCAGTACTAACCAAATCTATGAAAATTGATTATAACGTATCGGAACCGGGTCAAATAAGTAAAATAAGTGGAGCCTAAGTGAAACTAGCCAAAAGTTGATTATACGACTAACCAAAACTAACTAAATCTATTAAAATTGATAATAACGGATCGGAACCGACTCACCGATCTCCATATATGGATAAGCACAAAACGATCCAAATCATACTGATTCATGCGCCTTCAGATGTAAACAAAATAAGGTAGTTCTGAGACTGCGCAGTTTCAATTAGCAGGTTATCGATCGATTCCACGTGCTTCATCACCGCATATGGGCGCGAATAAGCGGCAGGTCCGGATTTTAAGAATTTGAAAAAATATTTTTGCCGTTGTATATATTACCAAAAATTTAAAAGCAAATTAATAGATGATATATTTAACACAAAAATTGCAAGCCATTAGTTTTTAAAAGAAATAGAATAGACCAACCGATAAAATATACAACTTTTGCTATTTTTTCCGAATCTTGCTTTGTTTTGGAAACAAAAAAAATAAAAACTATTTCTTTCCTCGTCCCTGGGCGACACAAAAACCAATTAAAAAATGTAAAAATATGACAGTAAGTATATAATTATGTTTAAGGAATAAACCATTGATAGGCATGCAAAAAAAATACTACCAAATATTTTGGCACCTACCTAATTTTTACATTCTTTATGTGTGGCATGCATTTTTTGTTAAACATATTAACTAGTTTGCCCAAAATGATTTTATGACCAAGAAAATTTGAATGATTTATACTGTAAAATCTGGTGTAACAGAGGCACAGCACTGAAACTTGTAAATTTTCAAATATATATATTTTTTAAAATCATCCCTTTGATTCAAAAATATTAAAAAATTAAAGCATCTCCTAATAAAACCCTTTTTATATGCGTTTGCCTTAAATTTTACTTTCTCTTTAAGTTAGTCTTGAATAGGTACTACTTTTAAAAGAGATTTGTAATGTTAAAGTATTTTGCATTCACACATTACATACCACTGTAGGCAAGAAATACACCTTTTTTTAGTTTTTTAAAATATTAATTTTTGTTGCATTGAATAGCTAAAATTACTTTGGGGCAAAGAAAGGTTTATTAAAACAAAACCTCATGATATAAACGTTTTATTTACATTAACTTACTTTAGGTAGTAGTAGTCTATTTGGAAAAAGCTAATAATCCAAAATATGTAGGTAGTATGTACCAAGATACAAAATTCTTAAGACTATATACATGTCTAAATGCTCATGAAAACCTTAAAACATTTAAAGGTAATTAGGAAGTTTCCTGAGAAATTAAACTGATTATTTTTTATTACAACAGTGAAATAAAAGCGATAAGTATTTTTCTATTTCCACTAAATATGAATATTACGAGAGCTATGCCAGTTTTTAGTTTTGTATATATAGATATACTATGCATGGTGTGACGTAATAATTCATGTGTATTGTGATGTCATAAGCACATTTCAAGGCGTATCTGCCTCATTTTTCGCCTTATGAAAAAAAGAAAAAACACGTTTTTCATGGGCTATCAAAAAATTGATGAAACTTCCTCATTGTTCCGTATACCTGTTTCTGCTATTTTAATAGATTTTTTTAAAAATATTTTACAGGCTGTTCTATAGGTTCAATATAGAAATAATCCGTGGGGGAAGCTTTAACATTTTTTCCAATTTTTACTCCCTTCTTTTATGTTTTCTTTACCTTTACAGATAGAAAAGACACACAAATTGTACTTTACGTCACTCACTACACTTTTCTGTCCCAAATTTTTAAAAGAAGGGGTAAATATTGGAAAAAAAATTAAAGCTCCCCCACGGATCATTTCTATATTATTGAACCTATATATGTAGTATGTAAAACAACTTTTAAAAATCTTTTAAAATAGCAGAAACAAGTATGGGGAACAATTACCCATTTAAGGATCTAAAAAAACTGTTTAGAGCATCAAAGCTTCTCAACAAAGTAAATTAAAATCCATCCTACCTATAAGAAGACTCTTTTAATACAAAATGATAAAACTGAATAAACCCACTGCTATTTATGCATCGTGACAGTAAATAAACCCTTTTTAAGATATTATTCCCATATTTTGTATGTAATGCTGCAGTTATCCTTAAAAGAAAATGATACTTACTTAAAATAAGAAATCCCTGGTATTCTACCCTTATTTTGGCAACACCAAATCAAACACCGTTGAGTATTTTCTTTGACCTTGGCAGTTGACGCCATTGTCTTTTAAGGTCTTTTGTCTTTAAATCCTATTCCTAACGTCTACACCAACTTATACACTAACAAAATACACTAATAACGAACTATTATAATAATAAACTAAACTAGATGTCCAGGCGCAAATTAGTTATTTCCAACGAAAACGATAATATAAACCACTCAGACGCACGTACGTACTTCAATAAGTGAACGAAACGAAACTCCAAAACCCATTACGGCAAACACAGAAAAAATAATTATTTCAAGTGCAAGCAACAAGCAAGGTCAGAGAAATTTGATAATATTTTTGATTACCGAACTGTAAAAGCTTTATGAGCTGATTTCGTTCTGTCGCTTCTCGGTGTTTGTGCGCATGAGTAAAATTATCCTATTTTCAGTTCTGTCCGACGCAGAACCCGTTTTTTTTTCCCATGATTGGTACGATTTTTCGACGCATGCAGACGGTTTGTGCTTATTCATATATGGAGATCGGTGAACCGACTCCACTGACTAAAATAATTTGAGACAAAGTGAAACTAACCGAAAGTTGATTGAACGACTAACCCAAACTAACCAAATCCACTAAAATTCATTAAAACGTATCGGAACCGGTTCAAATGACTAAAATAAGTTAAGACTATGGGAAACTAACAGAAAGTTGATTGGACGGCTAACCAAAATTAACCAAATCTATTAAAATTGATTATATCGTAACGGAGCCGGGTCAAATAAGTGAAAAAAGTTGAGACTAAGTGAAACTATCCGAAAATTGATTAGACGACAAATCAAACCAAATCTATTAAAATTGATTATAACGTACTGGAACAAAGTCAAATGACTTAAATAAGTTGATACTAAGTGAAACTAACCGCGTTGGATCGGGGATTGAGAGACGAATCGAATGCAGTTTTTACACCCACCACTAATTTTATAAATTGTGAAAACAAACGAAATTTGAAGTAATATGCATTTATGTGGTATATTTGGTAAACTAAACTTACGTAATCTGCTAAAAGTAATTTTTTACATTAGATTGTATTAAGGGTGGGTGAGGGTGACTTTTAGTTTCTCATGACAGACTAGTCGTATTTCAAATCATTACATCGAGGAATGTGAGACGAATCGAATGCAAATGGTCTTTTGCTTTTTACAACCACACTTATAATGGTATAAATTGTAAAAAGAACGAAACTTGAAATAATATGCATTTATTTGGTATATTTTGGTAAACTAAACTTACGTAATCAAATCTGATCTCACCCAAACTTCTATCAACTATTATATTTCCAAACAATTATGAGTTTTCTCAGATCTCAAATTTAATAAGCGTTGCATTCTGCTTCGGCAATTTCAATGTCTTCCCCGGTTGCATCTTTGTGAAGGACTGTGAATTTTTTATTAGTTCTTTCACTTATTGAATTTACAGGACTGGAAGACATAAACCGATTGTAACTGATTTAATCATCCTCACAACTGATACCGAAAAAGTAACCATGAAAAGTCTATTTGACAATCAAAATAGCATACTAATGGAGACACTGAATAAACTGTCAGTTGGAGACTTGAAAAAATGTTGCCAGGAAACATTGGAGAGCTTTTCTGGAAATTTCGAGAAGATTATTATGATTGTTGGCGTCGAGAACGACAATTCCGTATTACTGGCTCTATTTGATATGGGTTATTTACTTACAACAAAATCCATGGCTGGCATATTCACCAGATGGTGTAATATTCGACAATGGAAATTAAATGCCCATTTATTAGCAAGACTGAAGGTATTGATAGCTTATTTAAAAAATATCTAGTTAAGAAAGATGACGATCTATATTTAAAAGAAAAACATACGTATTATGGTCAGATTCAACTAGGCATGGCTGTTTTAAACTTGAGAGTAGGATTATTTGTGATTTATTCATCGTACGGTAAACAGTATTTTTCAAATAAAGTTGCCAGAAATGATGTTTATTTACACGAGATGTTGAGTGTCTTAAAATGAATATATTATAATAGAATGTTACACCACGTCTGTGAAACTAAAAATAGCGATAAAGAAAACAACAATGGTGTTGCGTGATGAAAGTAGGGCGATTGAAGGTATTATTATATTCAAGTTCACATTATGTTGTTAAAAAAAATATTTTCTAATTTACGTATTGTAGATTAATAACTTAAGTATGAAAAGTTACAAATTCATATGTTTAATGAAGTATAAAAAAAATTCATTCCACTTGTCTTGTCAATCTTACAATTCCAGCTTATATAGAATAATTAATAAAACCAATACATATTTAAGAATCTTGCATGAAATGTTTATCATTTATAATTGGTGATCTGAGATTAACAGTCGCACAAATTAATTTGAAAATATCCTCTAATATGGATAACACTTCACTTGGTGCTTTTGTCCCAAGAATACCAAAAACTTTCAATCTTTGATTTGATCGCTCGACGTGGACTCTTGCTTTGACAATTTCAGCAGTTACAATAGCTCCACTTTTACTAAATGCTGGTTCTTCTCTTAAAAATGGAGGTCTCATCATTGTCCATCGATTCTTCTGACAAGTTTCTTCAATCAAAAACCCTCTATCGACCATAACACCATCACCACGTTCCAATAATTGGAGTAAATCACTTTGATTAAAAATTACTGTATCAGTGACTCTTCCACCATACATTTGGCTAACATAAGTAATGTTTCCAGATGGTGAAACACTCGTCATGAACTTAACTGTTTGTGACCCTTTATAATTGGTATATGTTGATACCTGAGAGCATAGATTTTTCGGACGTTGAACAAAAATTTCTGTGCAATCTACGATGATTCTCAAATTTTTATATTTCTTAAAACACAAAGGAATATAGCAACTGATAAAACTTTGCTCAATATTTTCACTGTTTCAAAAACACTCTTTGACAATGCTTGGCTGAATAACGAAACAAACTCGCCAAAGCACTATATGACATATTTTGTTTCAGTTTCACATACGTCATAATAACTCTCTCTCTCTGATATCAGTTGTACTATTAATACCTTTTCCATCGTAAGCTATTTGCAACATTTTTACAATTACCTACGTTCAAAATTTCAAAAGATTCTATACCTGTCATAGTACTTACTTACTTTTTCGGCCGATTTAGATTGCAAAATATTCTCCACGTGCGATTCACTATTTATGTCACTCAACAAAGCCATTGTAAAAGCCTTATTTTCAGCATCATTTTCCAACATTTCTGGTCGTTTAGTCCCTGAATCATTCTGCGATTTATTTAAGCAATTATATCTCTTTGATCTTCTCTCTGATCGCTCGCGTACTGCAATTTTTGTTTCCTCGATCACCCGGTAAGTTTTGTGATGGAACTGCAGTTTTTTTTAAATATATTTTACTTCCAGTGAAATCTAAAAAAAATATTAACAAAAGTTTTGAATAACTCAAAAACGATGTTTTTATTAGCGCATGCATTGCGCAATTTGAACTAGTTCAAAAGATTGAATACCGTGTGTGAACTAAACGTTTCAATCAGCTGTTTCGAAATGATTCGAGTTGAACTAGACCGAAGAATGAGAATGAGAACGAATGAACGAAATAGCCCTATATCATATAATATACTAATATATGATCTAGGGAAATAGTCAAGGCATTTCGCACCGACCGGCAGAGGTAAAAACCCGGCCAATTCAACTATTTTGTGTTGTTTTGTTTTGAGTTTATTTTTATTAATATTTCGATTTTTATTAAAAAATAGTTTTTAGGAAAAACTATTTTGTGTTGTTTTGTTTTAAGTATATTTTTCAAATTACGATTTGTATTAAAAATATTTTTGAAAGAAAATGCACTTTATATTGTGTTTGACTGTTTTGTTTTTCTATTTTTATTTAAAATACGATTTTTATAAGAATAGTTTTTAATTTTTCCTGGCCAATAAATTTGCTTTATAACAATTATTTAATTTTTATTTATAGGTACGTACCTATTTTTGTCGAAATTGCTTCACTTTCTTTAAATCTCGTTCAATTTAACATCTACATTTACTTCGTTTAGCTTTAGCAGGTCAAAATTGCCTTTTTCTACAGCCGCGCGCAAAATAACTAATTTCTAAATTCAAATGAAATCGCAAAATCGACGAATCTCGTGGATCCTTATTTTCGCTTTAGAGCGAACATGGAAAAGAAGATTCTCACTTTTTCCGTCGAGTGTGCTATGAATGGTTATGGAAACCGAAGATAAATAAATAACAGTCGTGTGTTTGTACAGTTTGTTGCTGGCACTCCTGTTCTAAATATGCCCGAAGCCCGAATATAATATATCAAAACTGATAGTTATTTGCAAATTTCAGAATACGTATATAGAGAAAAATCTGCATTTAATTTTAAAAAATGCGTCTGTAGAAAAAGTTATGTGTGTTTTTCGAGCGCAAAATAAGATTGCCGTTTTCGAAAGATTACTGCGCTCCGTTACGCGTCGGCGTCGCGCAGTAACATTCTTTCTCAAGCGACAATCCATTACTTTGCGCTCTAAATACACAATAATTATTTGTGTATTTAGAGCGCAAAGTAACGGATTGCCGCTTGAGAAAGAATGTTACTGCGCGACGCGTAGCGGAGCGCAGTAATCTTTCGAAAACGGCAATCTTACTTTGCGCTCGAAAAACACACAGAACTTTTTCTACAGCCGCATTTTGAAAAATTAAATCCACATTTTTCTCTATACTTATTCTGAAATTTGCAAATGACTGTCAATTTTGACATATTATATTCGGGCTTCGGGTATATTTAGAACAGGAGTGCCAGCAACAAACTGTAACAAACGCACGACTGTCATTTATTTACCTTCGGTTTCCATAACCATTCATAGCACACTAGACGGAAAAAGTGAGATTTTTCTTTTCCATGTTCGCGCTAGAGCGAAATAAGGATCCACGGCATTCGTTGATTTTGCGATTTCATTTGAATTTAGCAATTAGTTATTTTGTGCGCGGCTGTAGAAAATAGTTATTTGTGTATTTAGAGCGCAAAGTAACGGATTGCCGCTTGAGAAAGAAGTAGTAGAAGTAATCTTTCGAAAACGGCAATCTTACTTTGCGCTCGAAAAACACACAGAACTTTTTCTACAGCCGCATTTTTTAAAATTAAATCCACATTTTTCTCTATTAATTCTGAAATTTGCAAATGACTGTCAGTTTTGACATATTATATTCGGGCTTCGGGCATATTTAGAACAGGATTGCCAGCAACAAACTGTAACAAACGCACGACTGTCATTTATTTATCTTATTCATAGCACACTCGACTGAAAAAGTGAGATTTTTCTTTTCCATGTTCGCGCTAGAGCGCAAAATAAGGATCCACGGCATTCGTCGATTTTGCGATTTCATGTCAATTTAGTAATTAGTTATTTTGCGCGCGGCTGTAGGAAAATAACTATTTAACGTTCATCGTTGATCAGTGAACTAAATGACCTACACGAACTAGTCTTTTCAACTAATCATTTTACTGAACGAGATTGAAAGATGGAAATGAGCAAAGTTAACTAAACTTACCAACTCTAATGTGTTTTTTGCATTTCCTGGTAAAATGTAATCCTCTTTTTTGAAATGCTGAGAACACACTTTCGGCGATGGTTTGTACTCATGTACATTTAAAGATATTCATTTTCTCCAAACTTCCAAAAAGGTTTCTTCGATTCACCACGACGCCTTCATTTGGTCTTGGAAAACGATGAAATTTGAGTGATAAGTCCGTGCTTGCTGTACTTTTACAATTTTTCACACAACACTTATCACGATTATTGACATTTTTACGATCGCGTAACATTTTTTTAATGCTTTTTTAGCAAAATTCGAGCTCAACTAGGCGTACTGACACGTGGATGCGTACAATATAATGCAGCTTGGCTCATTTCATTTTTCGACCACCAGGTGTCGCAGCAACATGCGTCAGATCCCAATTGTGAAAACCGCGTCTTTCTAACTTAACAAATAACTGAAATACCCTGCAAGGCCAACGAAAATGGGACACTCTGTATAGGGTGGCTCGAATTCGAGTCTATGTATAGGGAACTCGAGAACCGTAATAGATACAGTGTTGGTCAAATTAGAGCAAAATTGCGCATTTAGGTGCCTAACAATATGCCGTTTAGAAAGTTTTAAAATTCCGAGTATTTCCGGAGATATTCGGAAAAACCGAAATATTGAAAAATCGTTTTATTGAATTGAATTACACTTTTGCATTGCCACTTTTTCCGCTCTATCCAATGGTGGTGGTATCCAGTTCGGAATCCGACGTTTTATCTTCAGGGGATCATCACTAACTTTTTTTTTTTTAAATACGAACTTTTTTTACCGTTTTCAGATGTTATTATCGTTATAAGTATTAGTACGTGTTTATTTTTTTTTTTTTTTGGTTTTTTAAATTTTTTTATTTTTTTTAATAATATATTTTTTTGGAGTAAAAAATAAATAATAAAAAATAAAAAAATTAAAATTAAAAAAAACATATTCATATTAATAACGCAATATCATCTGAAAAACGATAAAAAAAAATATATTTCGTATTTTAAAAAAGGAAGTTGATGATGACCCCTTGAAGACATCATATTCCAAACTGGATACCACGAATCTCTTACGGTTTTCGAGTTCTCCCTACATAGACTCGAATTATAGCCAGCCTTTTAATTGTTAAGATATTTGTGGAACAAAATAAATTTTTATTGGCTAGTGAAAATTAAAATTAGGATAGTATAGATACAAGAGAATATCCCCATAATGAAAATGGAGGTACTGGAAATCATGCTACTTTATTTAAACGAGATGATATTTCAGAGTTGAATTAATACAATTTTTAAGATAGCACTTTACAATATATTCCATTTGAATTGGCTCCAACTGGTTTCTGATTGATGCAAAAACGATTTAGCTTTCAAAAATATTTAATTATATTAATTTTAGATTAATAAAATGGTTGAACTGAGATTGTTGTTTATTTTTATAATACTGGAATGGGATTATCAGAAGGACTAGAAAAATGCAAAAAAGGCAAACAAAGCAACTTTATAACAATATTGAAATTTAAAGATTTATTTTAAATTGCACAAAAAATTAATGATACTTATTGGATAAGTGTTTAATTATTAAACTAAAAATCACAAATTAAAAACTTTGGCTTTGTATTTTTTTACCTACATATTTAGCAGATAAACATCTTGTCAATAAATACATTTTTCAAAAAATTAAATACCTACACTATAGAATGGAGAAAAAGGGACTGTCTACTAACTAATCACTGTTACAACCCTTCCGTCTTTCTCTTCTCACTTTTTTGAGGAATTTATTAAGGACATTATTTGCTCATGCCTTTTTGCAGTGACGTTTACCAATTTCTCCAAAAGTGTATTCTTATCTGGCTTTACATCTGTAATAAAAAAGGAGTCGCACACTGTATATAGGAGGGGCAGTCCCTTGTCCCGATCAACTGTCCGTACTGCACCTAAACATACAGTGCTTGCGAAACAAGGTAAATGAAATTGATGCCAAACAATTCGAGTTTGGTTGGCTGTGTTTTTCTGAACATTGGATGCTGGAGGATGAGTTGAAGTTTATACATCTGGACAACTACCATCTGATAGACAATTTTTGTAGGTCGGATTTTATACATGGCGGAGTGGCAATATTCGCCAGAACAGAGTTTTTAGACTTATGTACACCAAAGTCAGACATTACTGACCTATCTGTAGAACTACATTGTGAAGTTTGTGCAGTGGAGGTATCCAAATGTAACTTACTTATAGTGACAGTCTATAGATCACCAAAAGGGGATTTCAGTGTTTTTATGGAAGTAATTGATAGAATTGTAGCTAAAATCTATATGCTAAATGTCGATGTTATCTTGAACGGAGACTTCAATGTTAATTTTAATAATGTGTCAGATAGAATGCTTGCTGCTCTCTTGGACGTGCTGGCCTGCTCTTTTCTTTATCCCACGATTTATGATAATAGTAGGCAAAAACCCTGCATTGATTACATAATCAAATATAACATCAAATTTTGAAACCCAAGTGATCGACGCTTCTCTGCCCGATCACTGTGGAGTGGCTATGGTGTTTTCAGTGGTTAAGCAGCCTGTGCTTGGGAAAGAGTCTGTCATGACCAGGTCAATTACTCAGAAGGGTCATTTTTTGCTTAATACATTGGTGAAAGATTTAGATTCGTTTTTCTTGGAGAACACCGAGCTGACTGTTGAAGCTAAGTTTGAAGTGTTTTTGAATCATGTTGTGGAGGTGGTTGAGGCTGCCTTTCCTCTGAGGAATAGACATTTTGTCAACAGCGATCCGGTGATAATTTGGTTTAATGACGAGCTGCTTAAAATGCGGGAAACTTTGAGTTTTCTGACTGACATGTCGAGATCAGGGGACATTCCTGGGATGCCGAACATCGTCCCAGAATTTCGAATCAAGTATAGAAGTGCGATCAGGCAGGCTAAGGTGAGGGCAAATGATGATTTTATTGGCGGCTCTTCAAACGGCCCCAGAGCTATGTGGCAGGTTATAGGTAAATACAAAAAAAATCTAAGGATAATATTACGTCAACTCACCTATGCCCTAGCGATTTTAATAACTTTTTTGTTGGGGAGGTTGAAAGATTGATCAACACCATGCCAGTGGATTGCAGGTCGAGTGCTGAGTATTTTTCTGAGACGACTGTGGGCCCTCAGAACTTTTCGTTTCATGTATTGACTTTTATTCAGATGAGAGATATCATGTTTAATTTAAAGAACAAGGACAGTAGAAATTTCAATGGTTTTAATACCAAAATTATAAAATGTATTGCAAATGAAATTTATATACCATTAACCCGACTATATAATGAATGCTTGCGGAAGAGTGTGTTTCCAAAATGCCTAAAAATCTCTAAAGTAATTCCTGTTCATAAAAAGGGGCCTAAGGATGTCCCTGGAAACTTCAGACCAATTTCCATCATTCCGGTCTTTGTGAAAATTTTTGAAAAAGCTCTTAAAACCCAGTTAGTTTCCCATTTCGAAAAATGTAATTTGTTTAATGTTAGACAATTTGGTTTCAGAGATGCGATGTCATGGCAATTTGACAAGATTATCGAAAATAACCAATAGTGGATATGAGGAATGTGGTTATACAGCGTCTTTGTTCTGTGATCTAACAAAGGCGTTTGACTGTGTCTCCCCCAGCTTACTGATTGCAAAACTGAAAGGCTATAACTTTATTACTGATAGCGTGAATCTTCTTGAATCGTATCTCAGACAGAAAACAATTTGTTTCTTTGAACGGGAATAAGCTAATACACTACCTGTGAGATTTGGGGTACCGCAGGGGTCTGTGCTGTGCTTTCTTATTTATATTAACGACCTGAAAGTAATGAGCCATAATGGTGAAATTATTTTATTTGCAGACGATACCACAGCTCTGAATGTCCATCGTGACCTGTCAGTTGCGTAAGTATTGCTTGGGCAGAGAAGGGCAGGCTTAAATGACTGGTTTTCAGCTAATCAATTATGCCTAAATGATGCAAAAACTAAAGAAATGGATTTTTCACTTAGAGATCTGAGTTCAGTAGATAACAGTGAGAGCGTTCGTTTTCTGGGTGTGTATCTGGATCCCAAGTTGACATGGTGCCATCATACCGAGTTCCTAGCTAAAAAATTGGCAAGTAACATATTTTTATTGCAGAGTTTATCGGGTCATCTCTCGAAGCCAGTCTTGGTTATTGCCTTCCATGCAATAATACAGGCCTTAATATCTTACTTCCTGTTTATTTGGGGACATGCCTCTTCGGCTTCCAGGATTTTCTCACTTCAGAGAAGAGCTGTTCGTATAGTGGGTGGCTTAAGTTATCGAAAGGATTGCCGATCCGCATTTTCTAGGTTAAATATTTTAACTTTGCCCAGTCTCTATATTTTTCAATGTCTGGTCCACGTCAAATCTAACGAAGACTCCTATATCAGGCATGCCAACGTCCATCGACATGGTACTCGCAACAACATTAATATAGTACCTCATTTTCAGAGACTTAGTAAAACGAAGACTGGAACCAACTATTACGGTCCTAGGGCATTTAACTTGTTGCCACGGGGGGTCAGAGAATTGCCTGTTGGCAAGTTCAGTAGGACAGTGAAGGGGTATCTTATAAAAAAAAAAGTTTTTACTCTCTTGAGGATTATTACTCCAATAATTTTAATTTTAAGGATTTTAACCTGTAATTAAGTTGTGATGTCGGGCTTGCGATGTTCTCGTCTGAATTTTTTTGTTTTAGAAATCGATGAACGTATCACTGCCACCATATCAATAAGGTACACTGGTTTATATGGTTGAACTTGGAATTTATTTGATTGATTGGTTAAGATACACATAACAACTTAGGTTGAATTTAATAGGAAATAAACATTGCTAAAATAGAAAGCCCTTTTATAACTAACAAAGGGTGGCTCTTAGCTTGATATCGTCTTTCGCGGCGAAGTACAGAAACAACAGGGCTAGGCGGCGTTGCCGATACTGTAATAACATACTTGAGACGCGACATGTGACATGTCAATTTTGATTTGTTTTAGGTGTAAGTATTTTATTTTAATTGTAAGTCACTTGTAATTTCATATTTCATATTGCTTCTTACTGAAAAAAGAAGATTGGGATTTTATTGTTAAAAAAAATTTAATCCAATCCAATCTTGTAACGTGTGTAAACATCTTTGTATGTGTTAACATTAATAAATTATTTGATTTGATTTGATTTGATTTAAGGACTGCTTAATTTTTGAAAATCTGATTTTATTTTTTCCTGAAGAAACTGCCATGGAATTTCCACTTTTATATGTGTCATCTGAGTCTGGATTATCTTGTACAATTGACTTTTCTTCGCTATTGTTTCCTATTTCAGATTTGGGATTGGGTTTTGTAAAGGAATCAATAACCAAGACGCATGGGATTTATCATGTGCTTTTCACTCAATATTTCATCAATATCATCAAAAAACATTGGAATTTTTCCTTCACCGATTTAGCTTTGTTTTGTTTAGAACTTCGGACACGCAGCTTGCAAATTAGCACCCTCAATGTCCTATACAACAAAACAAAGCATTTTTATTCATATCCCTGGCAATTCGCTGCCAGAGAGAATTTTGCTTGGCCGAAATCCAAACTTTATCTCCTGTTTGGCTATCCCTTGGAATTTAAATTACTGCTGCTAGGGATGCTGATGATAGTTGAAGTTGCCTTCATATTTCATTGACATACTGTTGTCTGAAGTGTACGTCTAAAAAAACTATCAGATTATAGTATCAAAAGCCTATTTTTTAAGAAGTTCTATCACCTATAATATAAAGAAAATAACGCAGAAATGCCATACTTCCGTTTTCCAATTTTCTTGCAGTTTCGATATTGCAATTTATTATTATGACGTCTATTTCTACAGGAATAACTCCTTCGTCCTCTAGTGCATGCATACTGACAAATCAAAAATTTGTTCCGAAAAATACCAGCAAAATTATTATTATTTACCTACAAACCCAAGTATCGTTTGACAGTAGTGACTAGTGACAATTCATAATACACGTCCGGGATGTTTCAAATACTCTTCAATACACACTATCTGTGACGTCAATATTTAAAAATAAAATAGAAAGTATTTTAAGCGAATTGAAGCGTATTAAAACAAAAAACTGCTTTTTAATTAAAATTATTTTATTAGTATTTGTTTGACACCGCATGTCTCGTCAGATTGTACAATACATGAATTATTCATTTTTAAAACGTGTAAGCTTATTTTGCATCCTTTAATGGATATAAGGCATAGTTTCGCAGCATACACTGTAGATGAAACCTTGGCTTTAATAATTGACTGTAAATTAACTAAAAAAAATCAATAGGAATGGAGAAAACGCAAAAAATATCGACCTATATCCAGCAAAGTTTTAATTACAAAATTCACCCCAGGATGTCTATGTAATATTCAAAACGATGTTATTTTGAATCTACTAGACAAAAAACGGATTGCTTATTTGAAATAATATGCGAATAGGGGTTTGATGGAAGTTCCAGTCAGTCATTATATAAACAAAAATTTCTTGAAGATTTAGACGTCACCGACTCGGATTCTTAACATCTATTGGGTCACTAAAAATCACAGCAAAAACAGATTTCTCAGAATATATTGTTTGACAGAATCCAAGGACTTCTTCAACAAAATAGTTTCGTCCAATAAACCAGTTTCTAAAAGAATCACATGAGGTAATAATAAAAAGAAAGTGGTTACATACAAAATCAAGCTTCACAAATAAAACCTACTTTTCTAAACTTTCAAGGACATGAAATTGAAGTTCTACAGTTTATTGCAAACCATGGTAGATGGAAAAGTAGCTAATTCCTTAGCGGACAATATATCCTCGCAGACATGTGACATATACAAAGCAACTCCTAAGCAAATTAATAACATCGAGCATGTTCTAAAAAGGCCGTGCAATGTAGCTTTTTTTTTAAAATATGGCCTCCCTATTCTACATGCTCACATTAGGTCTTTTGAATGTATTTTACACGTACCATACAGACCATTTGGAACGTGGCGTGTCAAAGGGGAAGCAGCCATAGACATGCCTATGGAAGCAGCAGAATATAAGGCTAGAAAACATTAACTCATCACCAAACTGAGGGAAGGAACAGGCCTGTTGGTAGATGTGAAACAAGGCAAGTGAAACACGAATGATGGTAACACTGCATGACGTATTTTATGGATCCTGCACAAGCAGCGAGGATTACTGGAGTAAACGAATTTCTAGTAAAATAATGTGCAGTTATATTGGAAGCTATATCATGTGGCTATAAGCTGAACACAGGTGCATTCAGAACTTATCCTTTAGCAATTGCTCTACATTTTGTGAAAAAATAACCAGGGTATTCATGCCCGCAAATATACATAATTTATCCATTCAGGGAGCTCATGCAATGAATACGTTTTATTACATATTGGTCAACTGAGCGAAGAAGCTCTGGAAGCGAGAACACAACACACGAAAGTCAATAGCAGAAAAAATATGGAAGATTTTTTCCACATTTTGCTATTGTCCTCAGATCCAGTGATATCAAGCATGAGAAAAACTAGTACACTGTCAAAAGACGTTATTCGAATCATTCAACTGCCTATGATGCCTGACTTTAGCTTTAGCATTGAAAAAAGTTAGCAGCGGACGAGGAAGAATCAGATGCTAATGTAGACTTTGTGTAGTAAATTTTTGTGTGGTGTTATTTTACATCTATTCTTCTTCTACTTTTCTTAAACCTCTTACAAAGAATAATTAAAAAGTATCTTAATAAGAATTGAATCGAATTAGCCTTTACTTGATGGAGATCCATAACTAAGAACCACTTAAATAAGTAAACCACTTAAAGATTTCCACTAACTTTATTTAAACATGATACGAGTTTCGACGGTAACCTCTTTTTCAAATGTGAATAGTTACACTAAAATATGCTAAAATTATATACTTCCGCTGTTGCAGGTAAATTACAAAAAATAATCTTGACCCAGGCGCCTTATGAATAGCAAAGGAAACAATTTAACAATTTCTAGGAAAGGTTCAATAACGGAGAAAACCCAAAACCAGTTTGTTCGTTAAGTAATATATTAAATTTTTTATATTTATTGGTTTCCATAAGTTCTAACAGATTTAATTTTTTACCTTTATTTTCAATATGTAAAACATTGAAATCATTATTGAAAATGTGGTTTTCATTAATTAAATGACAAGCATAGTTA
>MU185929.1:0-35806 GCA_016904865.1 Pissodes strobi
ATTTTGGACTAAAATTGCTTAAATGTGTTTGCAAAACACTGATACCTAAACTGGCTTTTATGCCTGTAAAAACTGAAACATAATGCAACTATGTAACTAATGTCTACTTTAAATAAATTTTGAAGTTGCTTGGCAAGTACACTAATAACAAAAGAACAAAGCTTTCACCGATAGTGTAACGGTTGAGAAAAAAAAAGGGAAATTAAAAATTGATGTACTTAACGCAAATTTCATATTTAGATTACTTTTTTAATTTGGAACAACTTTTCCTTATAAGATTTTGCTGTATCTTTATAAATTAAGGTACTTTACTCTGACGCGATTTCGGAAAAATGACATTTGCGTCCGCACTAAAAGCAGTACGTAAAATTTGAAATACTCGTTTACTGTTTTAGTTCAAGCACCAACTTTTATGAAGAATAAAATTTTTTGAGAATCCAATAATAAAGAAGTTTCCCATATGTTGCATACTTTTTTGGACACACTGTATATTTCGATAGTAGACAAATTTTGGCATGCTACTCTTGTGTAAAGTACCCTTTTTTATTCATGGAATTCTCATTCATAAAAAAGCGTTACTTAAGACACTTGTTCCATAAATAACTATTAAATGAATCAAATACCGGGTGAGTTCTTTGACTAGTTCCTGACAACACTGAGATACTTAGCTATTTGCTGCGAATTTTAAGAAATTCGGCCAACCTGTATCTATATTTTTGTATTGGATAATAAATAAGTCGCTGTATTGTCTGGCGCCCTGCATCACTGTGGAACTCACTTCCAGGACATCTGTTTCCCACTAATTACAACCTACAAATATTCAAGAACCGTGTCAATAAAGATCTTCGCACACACACCGCTCGTCGAGCGCCATAGGATCTCCCTTTAGGGTGAGTGCCACTGCCATAAAAAAAAAATATGATCCAAATTCTACTGGTTATTTGATTGTTCATTTCAGAGGTCGTCATCATAATACATATTTAACGAAAAAAACTTAAAAAACGCATTTTATTTAATTAAAATATCTAGCTTTACACTGACAATAAATCTACATTGAGATTTTTGAAAGAATATAATAAATGAGACTTACAATATATAAACATATCCAGACTTTTTTCTCTGTCTTATCGAACAGGGATTTACCCATCTTCTTGGAAAGTCGCTCGAGTGCAATCTGTTCCAAGAAAGATAAGAAAGCCACGCCCTCAAACTATCGCTCAATTGTGTTGCTTGCAATAATCTCTCAAGTCATGGAACGTGTAGTCAATCAGCAACTGCTGAAGTACCTCGACACCAACAGAATAATCAGCGATAACCAATACGGCTTTTGGAACAGAGATCGACAGGAGATATATGAAGTAGGGCAATTAAGAACTAGGGAGAATCTCAAGCGCAGAGCCGTAGCCAGGATTTTTTTTCGGTGGATGTTTTTGCATAAAATATCTAAATATCACCAAAAAGGGAATTTTCATGAATCTGCCATGCGATGGCCGGCGATATACAGCTACCACTTTCAGATCAATCAGAATCAGAGCGCTGACGGATGCATGAAAATTCTTCATAATGTTATAAGTAAAAATAACACTACTAGTGAGTATTTTTACAAGCTGCCACATCCATTTTTGTTATGAAATTTTATTTTAAGGTAAGGCAAAGATACTAGAATGACAAGACTATAAACTTCCTATACACCATTGAGCACGGTTCACAGCACTCTGAAATATGTCGCAATTTTGTATAGTTCACGCTGCATCCATTGCGAGTGCTGCAACGCAACAGGGTTCTCCAATGTTCCCCTAAAAATTTGACATGTCTCTACCTTAATTTGTGTCCAAGAGACGTAGGCTTCTCCCAAACGAAGCTATTTTCTTGGAAGGTAGTTGAATCACTTCTTGAGGTGATAGCTGTACTCCTTCAAGATATTTGAGCCTTTTGCAGAGTTGGGTTGGACATTGGCAGAGTAAATATTCTGCGGATTCAGTTGCATTATTACAAAATCTGCATTGGTCGTCTTCTGCTTTGCGCAATTAGGTGGTATTTTACCGGGCAGTGTCCAGTGAGCAGTCCGGCGATAGTTTTAGTATGTGCTCTGTTGGTGTCTAAGAGCTGTTCCGCACTTTTCGCAGAAATGGTGATAAACCTATTTGCCTGTCTTAGTCCCGGAGTGTTTACCCAGTAGGACCACAGTTGTTATTTTTCCTATTTGTTTAGTTCTTCGGTGATGTGGCTCTTCCGCTCTTCATAAGGCCACAGTAGGGTTCCGGACCATAATATGATGTTCCAGCTCCGTCTTTCGCAAGACAGTCTGCTTTTTCGTTGCCCTCTATGCCTCTATGGCCAGGAACCCACATTAAATTTGCCTGGTTGTGTGTTGCTAGTTGTTTTAGGGCTTTGCTTACATTCCCAGACTAGCTTTGACATCAATAACCACTGCGAATGGGACATCTAGGACACTAACATGACCGTCATTTGGTCACTTTGTTTGCTGACATTTTCCGGCTTTATTTTTTCAAAGATGCGCAGGTGACCAGTCAAATCTCCAGCCTTTAATTTGCCTATTTCGAATAGCCTGTGAGCACTGATAAACGCCTCCTTCTTCACACTTAGATGAAGAGGAGGCATGTTCAGCAGTATCTCTAAGGCTGCGTTAGGGCACGTTGACATTGCTCCTGTTATTCCCATGCGTATCAGCCATTACACTTTATTAAGTTTGGTCCGAGCGGTGACTTGCTGGGTTTTTGGCCACTATACCAGTGAGGCATAGGTGACCGTGGACTTTATTATTGTTTGGTTACCTTTTTTGCGGCATGTCCAGATTGCCGCTGTGGCTTTAGAGATATTGTTTTCTAGATGTTTGTTCCAGGTAAATTTACGGTTCAGTGTGACCCCTAAATATTTTACCTCGGTGGAAAAAGTTAACTGTGTTCCGTGTAGGATGGGCGCTCTTATTTTTAGTTTCCTTCTTTTTGAAAACGGGACAAGAATGGTTTTCATAGGATTTAGGGAGAACCTTCCTTTCGCTCCAATTCTTAATGATGTTTAGGACATTTTGCATATGCAGTTTGAAATTACGCCTTCATGTTTGCCTTTTATTAGAAAGGATAAAGGAGCTTAGGCTAATGATGGGACGGTATGATTATATGCTTGAGGGTAAGGTATAATCAATTTGATGAATTTGCTTGAAGATAAGGTATAATCAATTAAAAGAAAAGCGAATATTGGCATTGAATTATTTTACTACAACTACTTACTACAGACATATAGGCGTTTAATTGACTTAAAAAAATCATCGAAAAACGGTACTGCTATTGCTGTACGATAGTAAGCTTCTGGTGAACTTGCTTCAACGTTAGGCCGACGTGTTTGAGTGTAGTCTATTCATGACACCTTCATCTCGCCGTTAATGGAATTTAAAATTTTAACAGATTCATTAATTTATCAGAAAAACAGAAATCCATGTTTTGCCGTATTTCATTTATTATTGAATATATGGTATTAATAAGATCCATTGCTTCCACTAAATCGCAAACGATAGCTTGCAGCATTTTACACAATTGAAGAGTATGTTTAAAGATAACTACAGCTGTACAAAAGCGTAAAATGAAGTCTGGAAAAATTATAGCTGCTGAAAGTTCTTCCAAAGCCTCTACAATGGGCACAACCATTTCTTTAAATCTCAGAAGACCGTCATGATTTTCATACATGGAGACCGACTTATAGCAACGTGATTCTGGCAAATTTTGTTAATTTTTGTTCCAAAACAATCCATTTATTTTCAAATGATTTTAGTCCTGCAGCGGGCTATCAAAAAGATCTACGCTGTTGACCGGTCGACGTTTTGGCTATCTCTATTTAAGATAATAAAATTATCTGAAATTTCGAAGAATTTCGGGGGTGTTTGAACCCCCCAAACACACCCCCCCCCCCAAATACGCTCGAGCGGTTGCGCTGCGAAGGCATTTGACAGAGTTTAGCATGACGGATTGCTCAAAAAACTGCCGTCCTTCGGACTGCCAGCGTCTATTTGCAGCTGGCTTGCCAGTTTTCTTAAGAACCGGTCCCTGCACGTTGCAGTTCATTACCACATCTCAGACACACTCACCATTAATGCGGGAGTGCCGCACTTCACCAACCCTATTCCTCATCTCTATTAATGACCTGCTGACCGAAACCTGCTGTTTATGATTTTCCAGATGATAGTACCTTTGTTTCCCTTAGATCAGAAAAACTTTTACCAAAAAACTGAGACTTATCACAGCGGACACTTCAGAGCAGATTACAACAATTAAACAAGATCTGGAGAAAGTTTAAGCTTGGGCCAAGTAGCCACGTTTACCAAGAACGCCAATACAGTCGGCCCTGATATCATTATAACAGCATCGACCATTCCTTCATTCTCGTCAATCGGACTACTGGGTGTCTCGGTCAACATCAATATGTTCTGGTATGGCCACGTTGCTAAAATCGCTTCTCATACGCTTGGTGCGCTATTTCGCAACAAAAAACTTTATATACCGCAGCAGCTGCTCGTGCTCTACAAAACGCAAATAAGACCGTGCTTGGAGCACACCCTAAAGCGGCTGAATTCAATTCAGAAGAGAGCTGTGCGTCTCGTCGGCGACCTGAAGTTGACCCGGGATCTGGATAGTCTGGAACACCGCAGACATGTGACCGAGATATCCCTGTTTTACTGATATTTTCACGGCAGATGTTCCCAGGATTTGGCTCGCATCATCCCGCCCCCAGCAACGCCTGTCAGACAGTCGCGAAAGACGGCAAGAGCGCAGACGTTCGTTGTACATCTGGAAACACCTAGAACGTCGCTTTACAAGGACTCCTTTGTCTAGCGCCCTGCATTTCTGTGGAACTCACTCCCAGGACATCTGTTTCCCCCTATTTACAACCTACAAAGATTGAAGAATCGTGTCAATCAATATCTTCGCACACACACCGCTCGTCGAGTGCCATTTGTTCTCCCTTTAGTGTGTGTGCCACTGCCATAAAAAATCATAACATATTAAATTATGTTCTAAAATGAGACGAACTGCACAATATTGAATGAATGGCTGTGAAGGGTTTTGCATATTAGATTCACCCTATTAGATTCTTGACACATAATTCTGTAATGTTTAAAGGAGGTTTCTTAAAGAATCTACTTATATTTTCTCGGTATACTTACAACGTGCACTTAGTTGCCCAAGGTGATCCTTGCATCAATATCACCTGGATCCGACAGTAGTAGGTACATTATGTAATAAGTGCGATTAATAGGGTTTACCGCACTCGCATACAATTCCAAAAGCTGCCTACGACGAGTTTTCAAGTACGACAACAGACAACAGGCACTTGCTTATCGCTTAATACCAAATTTTTTCTATAACCGCCAATATACACTGTGGACTACATTAAACTTGCACATTTTTTAATCGCTTATAACTTTCTACCTTTTGCACCTGTTTAATTCATTTTTGGAGAACTTATAGGCTGATATGTTCTCACTAGAAGGTTCAAGTTACGTTAACACATTTTAGACAGGCCCCTACCAGCAAATATTAACTACGATAAGAAGATTCACTCTCCGCGGCGGCACGTCAACGGTATGTCTCCTTCCCCGCGCGAAAACTAGCATGATACTGGCATGTGACCTTTGGACCCGGCGCACACTGGTTGAATTTCTAAGAAAGCTGGCCATAATAAGTTTTACCAGAAATAAGACATAAAAGTTATTAAGTATTACACGTTTAATATATCGTGTTTTAGACAAATAATTGTTGAATTTTTGGCTCATCATCTATATTATATATAGGGTGTATCAATTATCACTAACGATAAAAATCATGTATAAAAATCATTTGCATGTTCTTAAACCGTTTTAAAAAATGAATATTAAGGGCTCCTTCGTTGTAAAAAAAGGGTTTTAAATTTTTAATTTGATGATCCAAATTTTGTTTTTGCAACGGTTAATTCAGGAGTCTCACGAGCAAAATGAATGTTAAGCGGACGGCAGAAACGCGTTTTGCCATACATGTATTTCAGAGTTATCGCTATTTTTAAAAATTTATCAAATAGGGACGAAACTAGTAAAAGATATAGAAGCAGTCTTTATCTTTTTATTATGTATTTGGGCAAAACTATATGATAAGAAGGATCACTCTCCGCGGTGGCATGTCAACGGTGTGCCTCCTTCCCCGCGCGAAAACTAACAGAATATCGGCAGGCCATGATACAAATAAAACAATCATGTTGGCAGACGACCTTTGACGCGGCGGCCATAGACCAGCTCATCCTTTTGTCAGATTAATTATTTTCACGCGTAAATTCTATAGTCGAGTCAATATTTGTTATAAGATAATATCGCTATTTTTTAGTTGTGTTGTATTATAAAATAGGAATGAAATATACAGTAAAAATATTGTGCAAAACCTTTAACCAATTTTAAAATCACCCAAAACGCCAAAATTTAATTAAATATTAAAAGATGGGGCAAATTCGAGCAACATTTTCTTCTTGATGTCTTTTGTCAGAATATTTGTATTCGGAAATATGGTGAAATCATTAACACAAAATCAAAATCTTTTAAATATTAGTTATTACACACCTTGAGTATTGTTATCAATAATAACTAATTAAAAACGTTAACAGATTTTTGAAACAGCCAGTTAAATACAAACTTTATCAAAATATTTATTTGGTGATAATAATAAAAAAAACCATAACGTAAGTTTGACAGGGAGCTGCAAACAATTCAGAAGATATCAATTGTATTTTTCCAAAGCCAACTAGAGTATTAGAGTGCTATAAATAATTTCGTCATAATTTTGATTAAATATACCGCAAAAGAAAATATCGTTTATGGCCAGATTTTATTTAAATTCAACCTGTGTGCGGCGAAGTTCGCCTATCGTTACCAAGAAACGAAGAAAATAAACGACGATTCCTTTGCAGCGCTCTCTGGCCATGGAGTGGGCCTTCTTGTCGTAGTTAATATTCGCTGCCCCTACTCATAGATTTTTTTTGTAAAATATTGAAATTAACCTCGTTGCGAAAAGAGCAATTTCTTTTAAGTTTTTTTTTTTATTAAAATACGGTTCTCGTTTAACACATGATTTTTAATAAATTTAATATCGTTTTGACAGTTTGTAACCAGGTGTTTTGTTATCAAGGACAACTGCATTCAAAGTGCCCAATGAAAGCATTACTCGTTGGATACATTGTAATTAAATTTTCTGAACTCAAAATTGTTTGGCAGTTTCCCTTTTAGGGCAATATTTATGACAGTTTAGCTTCAAATTAGATGTGTATGTCAATCTTAGGAAAACAAATTTGTTTTGCAACGAAATTAAATACGTTTTACAGAAATTCTATTAGTACGGTACTGTCTAAAAGCTTGGACATTCTAGTAAGAACTCAGCCTAAAAGTTCTCCAAAAATTAATCTATTAGGTGCAACAGGTAGAAAGTTAGTAGCGATTAAAAATGTGGAAGTTTATTTTGGCTCATAGTGTAGGTATTTAGAAACATTAAAAATAGATTATTTTTAGTGAAAACGAAGATGAGAACTTTTTGTCTTCAAAATTCTCCGTTGTAGTAGTATTTCTACATTTTCTTTTATTTAAGTAGTTGGGCAGTTAGTAACAAACTTGGCAAATTTTCTTGATACAGTAAGTGTGCTATAAAATCATCTTGACCCGGATATAGAAACTCGATGATATAAAATAACATTTATGGTTTCGCGCAAAATACAAACTCGTTTGCTGATATTTCCTTACTACAACAGGTGCAAGACGACCGACCACATCAACAATCCGGAATGAAATCAAGCCAATCTTTATTCTTCGACATCACTTTCCTTCACAACGCAATATATAGGGACAGTGATATTATTCTTTTACTAGAGTAATCTGTTTGCAAAATGTAATTGGCATTGCTATAATTCACAGTTATCAGTTGGATCAAATAGGTACAAATATATTTAAACAATTTAAATAACATATTTTCGGTCAAAAAAACCTATTCGAAAATAATTCTCTAGGCAGGTTTCAGTAACGAAATTAATTTATCCAAAAATCACATAAGAATACTAAGTATACAATAAAAATTTTGTGAGAGGAAAGACATGTCGTTCCAGCAATTACTTTTTTGAGAAACCAAAAACATCAGATGTATACTAGCTGAACTTTGGATATAAAGAAATAGATTCATTCGTCATTAATAGCACCTACATTAAAAGCATGTAGACATAGAATCATTCGTAGTTAAAAGTGCCTACATTAAAAGCAACTAATCTGAAACTAAAAGTAAAGTAAAATGATTTTCACCATTCGCCACCGATATTTTGAACTTTAAAAAAACTGAGAGTATTTATTCGATTCGGGAAACAAAAAGATATTTTAACATAAGTTTATGAACGTGAAAATTGGCTGATTTAACAGTACCTTCTTAGCTAAATTACGCAAAAATATGTGGCGGCTATCTGTCATTTGGCACAATATATGTTCCTTCAATAATGTGGCCTGGTTTCTAACAGGCATCTGCGAGAAAAAAAATAAAGCGGTGAATAATGTATTATACCTACGTCACGTCGTAGGTATACGTACATTCATTAAAATATTAGGTAGTTAGAAATGATTATTTAAAGCTAAAAATCTCCTGTTCTTTTTGACTCTCAACCAATCGAAATTAAGCCGAAATAAAAACTCAACTAATGCCAGTTCAAAGCCCGGATGAAAAAGGAGGAGAGTGAGGAGCTGCACCTCACTAAAAAAACAAGACTCGACTAGTTCGAAAGAGATTTACCTACCCTAAAGGCCTCCTCTCTAAGGGTTACTAGGTTAGAACATAACGTAAACCGCGTGGAACGCAACGATCCTCTTAAGAGCTGGTTGATCAGAGAGCACGAGAGTTCTGGGTTAAAAAATTCCCTCCGGGTACATGGTGTACTCTTTTATATATAGCCTTCCAGCTGTGCAAGGAGCGCCGCATGTGGAGACTGTCTATTTGCCTTAAAGCTAAACAGGGGCTAACACTGGGAACCTTCCTCAGACCCAGCGCAACCCCACATCGGCAGCTCATCCGTAATCTAAGGAATAATCTGGACGGTCCTCAGTTATGGGGGTTAGGGCTAACGCAGAGAACCTTCCAAGGGCCTAGAGGAAACCTAGGCATCGGTAGCTCCTGGGACATTTTCTGCTCTCACATTTTAAGTTGGTTTCAGATATGTTCTATGGGGTTAAATATACAATTTTATGGTGCAAGACTTAAGACAATATGATCCATCTGTTCCGCCAAGTTATTATGTACAGGGTGTCCCAAATTCGAGCCTCATCATTGGTATCTCGGAAACCAGAAGAGATACGCGGTCGGTTAAATGGAGGCAAAGTTGCGCAATTTGATGCTGATCAAAAAAGTAAAAAAAATCCGAATACTTCCGAAGATATTTAGAAAAAACCGAATATTCGCGATTTCATTTTTATTTTTTATGACTCTATTTGAATAGATATAACAAAATAAATTTCACATTCTCATTGCTACTTATTCTGTTCTACAAGATGGTGTTATCAGATTTTCAAACCGACGTTTCGTCTTTGAGCTGCCATCATCATTTTTGGTTTTTTAAATACGGCCCTGGATATTTTATTACGGATTTTAAGAGCTTCTAAAGTCCGAAAACCAATAATGTATCACACTTGTTCGAAAAATTCATATTAATGTCATTTTTCATTGGAATGTGTTAGAGAGAGACAGAAAACAGATTTTTGATGAGATCTTAACAGGAAATCGCTAAAATGATTGTTTTCGGAAAAGTGCAAAATATCATTCGTTCCTACACATCAGAAGCTCTTAAAAACTGATATAAAAGAGCCACGATCTTCTGTCTGTCTCTAACACAAGAGTACTTACGGAAAATGCCATCAATACGAATTTTCGAATAAGTGCGATACATCATTGGTTTTGAGACCTTATAAGCTCTTAAAATCCATAATGAAAAATCCAGGACTGTATTTAAAAAAACAAAGTTAATGATGACAACTGAAAGACGAAACGTCGGTTTGAAAATCTGATAACACAATTTTGTAGAGCAGAAAAAGTAGCAATGAGAATGTGAAATTTATTTTGTTATATCTATTCAAATAGAGTCATAAAAAAATAAAAATGAAATCGCGAATATTCGGTTTTTTCTAAATATCTTCGGAAGTATTCGGAATTTTTTTACTTTAAGGTGGCATTTTGATCAGCATCAAATTGCGCAACTTTGCCTCCATTTAACCGACCGCGTATCTCTTCTAGTTTCCGAGATCCCAATGATGAGGCTCGAATTTGGGACACCCTGTACAGGGTGATTCCCTATAATGTCGCCCCCCTATAACTTTTTTATTTTAAGTGTCCCAAAAAAAATATATATAAGTATGGCTATGTAGGTACTGAAAAATACTTTTTTTCTGCATATAAAAAATATTGGAAAAATTATCAGTATACAGGGAAAACCAAAAAGTTATTTTTTTTTCAATGGAACACCTTATATAGGAATTTATTTTTCGATTCCTTGTAAAATTCTTTTTACAGCCTATACCCAGTTTTTTCGAAGATTTATGAAAACACTTGTTTTGAGATATCGTTCTTGTTCTCATGACTGCATAGCATTTTAAGATCCTCTACACAAGTAGAGCGTAGAGCACTATGCAAAAATCGGCCTCTCCTATTGTTCAATCCGCATGGCCCTCCGCTCGCTACCGGGCTCAAGAAAAGGAAACTAATCAGGTGCTAACCCTAACTTGCTGCATGGCTGCATCATTAAGGATTAAAATCGATCGTCGCGAAGGTCACGCCACTTTGCAGATTTGTAGTGCCAAACCTTTTAGGGTAGGTACCTGTGGTTCCTGTCTTTTGATAGCAAGTTGCGGAGATAAGATTGTGGTCTGATGAGCCCAACGAAGGTTGGACGGTTGCGGTGTCACTTTTCCTTTGGGCGTTTCCGCTACTGAGCAAAAATCTTAAAATCATTGGTCAGTGGGTTATTGACGCCTTTGAGAAACCCTGTTTTACAGCTTTCGAAAGTGACCAAAATAATCTCTATCAGTTAGGACAGTTGAGAAGTTTGTTCTTGATCCGCTTGTTATATCCCTCCTTACTCTCGTCAACAGTCCGCTTACACTAGTTACTAGTCGTTATGAATATATTTTGATTTCCGGCAGTCGGATCTTGACGCTATTAGTGGCAGGCTGCATTTTTAGCATTTACTGTTCCTGAGCAGTTTTTCCCAAACTATGGTTTACTGTTTGAGATACGATTCATAGAATAGGGTATGAAAGCTTTCATACCAGCTAGAATAACTTGAGTTATCTCATCAGCAGATTCAGAAGTGCTTTAATTCCTAAAGCAGACATCTTTTCAACGAAAAGAAAGATAAGGTCACGCCATTTTCCAGGTTTGTAGTGTCAAACCTTTCAGGGTAGTATCTGTAGTTCCTGTGTTTTGATAGCAAGTTCACAGGTTGCGGAGATAAAATTGTGGCCTGATGAGCCCAACGGAGGTTGGACGGTTGCGGTGTATACCAGTTGTTATTTTTCACAGTTTATAAAGCAGGTTCAGCTCTTTCGGGAAATGTGAAGAATTTAAAACTTAGCTTAAGACCCTTGCAGTAAAACAAATAATTGATATTAAGTGGCTTAGAGTACCATACAGCTTCGTCGATATTAACAGTTTTTTTTTTTTTGCGAGAAGCGATGAAAGTAATCTAGTTATTTTTAGAGACTTTGTTAATTTTTGGAAGATCAGGCGGCCAGTGCCGCCGCGCCGCCGCCGCGCGCCGTCACGATTGTGCGTGGGCATTGGAGATGACATGGAAGATAATAAATCGTTTTACATCGTAAGAGAAATGCCCGTAAGACTAGGTAAAGAATTTAATTTGTTGTCATTGATGGAAACAATAACCTGCTAGTAGATCTGACTAGAACGTATGCGAAATTGCGCCGACTTATAGTGTGCACAAAAATATTTGTGTCGGGTTTTCAAAATGAAAACTATTAATTGCACCTAGTGGCTAATAACAATTGAATGACGTATTATATTGGAAACGCCTCAAGACAGTGGCATTACTAGGTGCCAATAAAATTAATAACAGCAACGAAAACAATAGTATATTATTTTATATGGAGGAAAAGTAACTTTTCCTCCAAATAAAATATGCTGTTTTTTCTTCAAATGTCGACAAATTAATGCAAAAAGTCTCTTTTTAATAGTAATAATAATTATTATTAAAGATAAGTGGGTTCGCAAGGCGGCTTAGACCGGTGCGGTGTCGGTGAATAGGCTCAGGTTGTTGCTATAGTAATGTAACATAAAGCTGTCAGTGGACACTGTCAACAATAAAAATTATATTTTTAAAATTTCGTCTTCGATTGCGTTTTAATTCCGTATTGATAAGCAGTTATTGGGTAAGTTCGATTAAATAATAACCAATTTGTTCCTAAATTAGTGATTTTTAGAAATGCAGTCACACATTGAGTGATAAATACAAATTTCAGTTTAATAACTCTTGAGTTGTTGACGCTTATTTTGATGTTTGTTTGTATTGTATCTATGTTGCTATGATAACACTTTTACCTCCGCCCGCGGAAAAGTGAAAAGTTAAGGTCGATTCTCATTTACGCTACAGTCAGCTCGGCGACGCGACGCGACACTACGCTACAAATTGTCGCCAGATAAATATTTCATTGTTTTAGATGAATACGTTCACACTTGCGCTGCACGACACGTTCCGACGCGTCGCTTCGTCGTGCGGCAACGCTGATATTTGTTCGTGTGCGTTGTTTTCTAGTTTGTCGCGCTGTGTCGTTTAGTATACGATCTGATTTTCTACGGTATATAGGGTTTTGCTAAAAATTGAGTGGTATCATGGATGGCGAAAAGGCAGATCAATTGATCATCCGATCACCCTTGTGGCTGAATATGTAGAACTTTATGATTTACAGTACAAAAACTACAGTAATCAGCAAAGGAAAGACAATATCTGGAGAGAAATTGCCCTAAAATTAAATGAAACTCGTAAGTATTATTATTTTTAATCTTATTTATTTGTTCAATTAATGGAAAAGATTTGGTTGGACCTACCTATATTTTAGGAAAAACGTAGATATTACAATAACCAAAAAAGTAATAGGTAATTTTAAGTTTTCCTAATAAGAATTAATTAAATACCCCTTAAAAAATACGTATTTAAAATAATACAAAATTATTTGTTGTGACCTCAGTTGTTCCGTTGGATACCTTCATTAATGCGGGCAGTTTGCCAGGGAACAGAACCACCTGGTGAAAAAAAATAATCTTTTAAACTGTCCCGAACTTTAACTGCATCGGCAGAAAGTCTTCCAGAAACATGAGGCAATCCAACCAAAATCGGAGTTTCATTTTGCTTCTTTTCACCCTCTAGTGTGCTCAAATAGATGTTATCTTTGCGGAGAAAATTATGTAGGCACAAGGCTGCTATAATAATTGAATCTGCATTGCTTGGACTGACCTGCATCTTACTGAAAAATAGTCTAAATTTTTGGCAAAAGATACCAAAGGCATTTTCACTTAGTCTCAGAGCTCTTGACAGCCTATAATTAAAAGTTCGCTTATCCTCTGGCAAGTTTCGTCCCGAATAGGAACGCATCAGATAGGTCCTTAAGAGAAATGCTTCGTCTCCAACTATGACTTCATTAATACTTCTATCCACTGGAATACCAAAAGTCTTGTTATTTAAAGCTTTTTCCATAGTGGAATTAGTAAAAATACCACCATCGCTATTTTTGCCATAGGATCCAACATCGACAGCAATAAATTAGACAATGGAATGCGTCTTTTTATAATTAAAATATAAAGATCCCGAATATTTGGGTGCTTGAATAGTCAAATGCTTTCCATCGATAGCTGCAACACAGTTAGGAAAATTAAAAATAATTCCAAAATCTTGTGCTCATTTTTGCAATGATTCAGGTGTTGGCTGCGGCATAACAATTTTTGTCAAAATTGCCCAAATAAGTTTCCTTGTCGAATGAACTATTTCGTGTACAGTAGAATGACCCAATCAAAAATTAAAAGATAGTGTTTGAAAATCTGCACCGGTCGCCAGATACCTGAAAAAAGTAACTATATAGATATGTGGCAAATGCATCTGGGATGCCTACTAGTTATAAAAAGCTTCATGTAATCAAAATAACGAATATTCATGAACAATTACCTTTCATTAGTATTAGGATTTTAGGTTTTATTGTTATTTTTTTTTTAGCTGAAAGGTGTAAAATTAAATGGGAAATTTTAAGAGACGGATTTCAGCGAGCCAGAAAAAACGCCAAAACCAGACGCGGGCAAGCAGCCAAGTCAACAAGAAAGTGGCGTTCATCCCCTTGTAATCTTCTAAAGAGAGTATGGAATTCTCGTTCTTGCAATCTTGATCTAGATATGTCGTGTACCCAATATTTTCTTTGCAACTTTTTCCTTTTGCATATTTTTCTTTTTGTATATTCGTGATACATAACTAACGCAAATACATAATCAGCAGTACTCGATAAACTGGACATTAAACAATCACTTTTTACTCGAAGGCGACCAAATGTCAACTGGGGATGAGTTTCAAAAGCATGTAGGTCGCGTTGCTGCCGCGCGCTGTCGGGTTAAATGAGAATAGCTACCAACGTTACGACAGTCTGCATCGCTGCGTCGCGCTGCATCGCCGAGCTGACTGTAGCGCAAATGAGAATTGACCTTAAAGCTCCGGCGGAGGAAAAACGAAACTTCACTGCCGCCTACACAGTCGAGTAATGACGGATTTACTGACGTTTGAAGAAAAAATATATTCTTCCTATCGTTGTAACTACCTTTATTTCGATGCGTCTTTTTACCTTGTCGTTGTCCCACCAAATTCAATCGTGACAAGTTGTAGTAAATATTTCATTTCTATTACTTTAGCTTTCTAGTTTGTAATTTCTTCGTATTTTTTGAAAATAATAAAAGACTGAGTTACCCGGTGGTATTTTACTTATGTCGCGATGTATGAATTTTCATTAAGAAATACGCTTTTAAGAGGAGCGCAGTAGAATTTTTGTCGCATTATATTATTATAACAAAAGCCATTAGACTGTGTATAATCTTATTTTAAAATACTGCGTCACAAAAACTAGATTAAATACAATTATTATTATATATTTCTTACGCTTATGTCCAATTAGCTTACCTATATGTAGCGTCGTAAAATTTTAATTTGCTAAACGTTTTAAATTATTCAAATCTGAAAGCATTAACGTACAGAACCCAATAAGAAGATTTCATTCGCGGGTAATTTGCAAAATCCATGCAATCGAAGCATAAAAGTGGATAAAACAAATATAATTTGATGTTGGTTGTTGGTTTATTATAATTTGTATTTATTTCTTATTTTGGTGAATGTTAGGCTAGCAGAGAAAATATAAGACAATTATTAAATGGCCAACGTTACAGAAATAGTGTACTGTAATTTATTGTTAGTTGCTGAATTATTTCTGGCCACCTGATAAATTTATTGTTACCAAAAGCTTGAGTTTACGGTTACGGATAAAATTTGCATTGTTGCTTTTATTTTTGTATTCTTTTGAAAATTCGAACATTTTCCTAATGTTTATTAAAGACATGTGACGTTATCTTTATTTTTTAATCTTTGGTGCGCCTAAATATATGAATATAATTATGTTTTAGGAAAATTCCAATGTAAAAAATTCAGATACAACTAAGACAATCTAATGCAAACTCACAAAAACTACAGCAGCTAATCAAAAATAACTAAATTTAAGCCAAAGTATGCAAAATTAATTGCAGCGAACCAAAATAGCTAATTAAAAAAAAAAGTTTACTTTACAACTTCGGCAATGGGTTTTCTAGGAAAGCTAGAATTCGTATGAGCGTTTCGTTAGAAAGCATAATATAAAATACATAGATTGTTTGCGGTATTCAATAGGTGATATAAATTCAGATTTACTAACTGTGGAAAATGCGTTAACTCATTGTTTTGAGTCTTGTTGACAATCCTACACGGGTAGTGGCTAAGCCATCTACATTATTAAATCCTATTTTCACAAATAATTCTGAAAACTGTTTTACCATTGGCAACAAGTTCGTTATCTGTGATATGAATGTGCCTTCTTACGCTAAATGTCATAAATTAGCTACTTTCCGAGATCTATTAAATTTTAATGAGGACGGCTAATAGGGGATCTGGGTTAAATAGACCTTGTTAAAATATTTGTTACACACTATATAGAGGACAACGTGAAAATTCTGACATATGCTTTTCTAGCAACTTTCAACAGACCACAGTTTAAACCACGGGAGTAAGTATGCTCAGGGCCCGCAGTTTGAGGAATTGTGCGCTTCCTTCTATTAGGACAAAATAAAAGGGCATTTCAGCTTACTTAGAGATTAAAGACCAAGAAGAATTAAAAAAAATGTGGGGGGCTGTTTTTTGTAAAGGTATTATCTCGGAATATGTTTCTCAGTATTACGCCAACATAGTTATTTATTAGGTAAGTGAGTTATGTTACATATAATTCACGCACGAAAGGTTTAGCGCACGAGCCCACAGGGCGAGTCAGCTGATTTTTCGAAGTGAATGTGCTCATGTGTCTGGTCAAAGAATATTCTATCGTAGTAGAATATTCTTTGGTCTGATGCATCGTTTTATTGAACGTTTTCATAACCTCTTAGCAACAAACAATGAAAATAATAAAAATTTGAAGTTGTCACTATCAGAAGAAATCATTCAAAAAATGCAGGTTTTTTAAAATAGTTTAATGTGGAAAACATAGGGTGCGATTGACAATATAAATTTTGTCATAACCAGGGGTTAGTAAACATATATTGTTTGACTTGAACTAATTTAAACAAATTACAGAAAATTAAAATTGTTTGTTTAAAAAAAATCTTAAAAAGGCAGCTGCTGCTGGCATTATTCCAGACAAGTCAAAATCCATATATAACTAAGAATTGAAAGAATTTGAAAACTGGAGAATCAAAGACGGGATAAGAGGCGTAAATGAAGTTGTCTTGCTGGCCTATTTTTTCCATTTAAGGAAAAAAACTAGCTCCATCTACTTTATGCACTCAATACTCCATGCTGAAGTCAATTTTGAGGGTTTACAAGAACATTGAAATCTCTAAATTCGGAAAATTAGTGGCATTTCTGAAGGCTAAACATAAAAATTTCAAACCAAAAAAGGCCCTAGAAAGAAAACTAATCGAACAATTTTTGAGGGAAGTTTTAGATGAAGATCATCCTTTGTGTCTACTAAATAGTTTAAATTGTTCGGTTATATTTGTTATGTTGATTTTAATATAGTGCACATGAAATATCCTCTTTTTCGACTTTTTAACAGATGTTTATTTTTGATCTTTCACTCTTTTCGTGTTTGATTATCATCATAATTAGTCAATGTAAATACCTATTTACATTATGTATTGTATTTTTAGGTGGCGTTAAGGAGTTTTTGGCGCTTGCCGTTCCGAGGAGCTCTCACCTAAACATAGAAAATATAGAGGACAAAAGGCAGTATTTCCAAATGATGATACCTGATACTAAAACAAACAAAACAGGAAGCCTCCTTGTATTAAATGAAATATTTTGTGTTAACCTAATTGAACTAATTAGAAAATATTCTTAGTTAAGATCTCAAAATATGTGACATTTTTCAAAACGGAAAATTCACACGTTAATATGTTGGTTGGTATTAATAAGCTATCAAAGATCCCTATTGTTGCGCGATTTTTTGGCTTAGACTTTAATTTATATACGGGATATGGCTTGCGTCGGTCATTTGCAACTCTGTTGGAAAATGCTGGAGGCGACATAACAACACTCAAATGCCACAGTGGAAGGAAGTCTTCTTCTGTGGGAGAGGGTTATATAGAAGAATCAATTTCCAGCAAAATCGATATTGCTAAAAGATACAAGGGGTGCAGACTTCTGAAGCAAGCACCAACGAAAGGCCAGTCTGCTCTATAAATTTCCCAGAATCACAAAATGATTCCAATAATTCATTGACATCAAATAACGGCTTTACCATAAATGTTAAATTGAAGTTTGTAGTGTTGAGGTTTATTTGTTAAAAAATTGTTTATTGTCTCAAATTCGTTTTGGAATAAAAACTTAAAAATCGCTATAAATTGAAAGTTCATTTATTTCGTTATGATTCCTATAAATCACTGATGGCTTATGACTAGTGAGTTATATACCACATAATTCATTTAAAATCAAAGCAATTATAGTGTCATAAAATGTAAGTGTTGGATAAATACCCAAATTATCAATTAGAATTGAGACCTTCTGAAATAAAGGTAATTTATGATTATAATATTAAGAGCATCATTAAATTTATCAACTTTCAAATTGAAAATAAGATTTGCAAACCTCTACTTTTAACAATTCTCAGCTATTGTCATATTCTTTATTACATCTACCAACAACGTAATAACAGGTTGTAGATTATACAAAACAACTGCGTTAGGTTTATATATGAATTTAAAAGAATTGAAAATCTGATAAATAAATATACGAGGTTTGAAATAGATGAAGCTCTCAACATTAGGTGTCATTACGCAGTATTTGTCAGTAAATTATTTGTGATCAGTATATCTTCTAGCGAAGCGGATTTTCAGGAGAGAACTCAGCAGTACATTGGTTAGGCATAATCTTGTATGGACTATTCCTTGTCATCGAACATCTCTCTTGTGACGTTGTTTTTCATATTGAACATTTGTTATCTTGATTAGTATTTCTAGCTTTAATTATTTTTAGTACATATATGTTCTTATTGCTTTTAAACTGTGATAAATAATAGTTACATCTCAATTTTGTAGGGTCTGGAGATGAAATAGTGGAATAGTCATGGCTAAAGTTCATCTTCAGTACTTTCACTTTTCATTGTACTTGTGCAATTAGTTATCATTTAGTTTAAGTTCAATATAAGCCAGTAAGGCCCCGTCAATGTACCATACTCAGTATTGTGTGGAAAACTCCACTGACTTTTCCTTGTTGCGATTCATAAAGGCAGCTTTGATGTCCGCTTTTGCATGACCTACCCACGTAAAGGATCGAATCTTTCAGTCTATTGATATCCAGTATCAATCATGTGTTCCTTAGTAGGTTGAATGCAAGAGCAGTCACAACATAAGATAAGGGTAAGGGAAAAAGCTTAATAGTTTACCCAGATAAAAATCCAAAAAACTACCTAGGGTTAGATAATTGTTCAGGTCAAAACAACCCACGTTCTTCAACAAGGAGAAGTCAATAAAAAATCAAATTTGTTGCTATAGAAACTTTGTTGTGGTTTCAGAAATGTGACGTTGCAGCGAGCCGACAGTAGTTGCGTTATACAGGATTTAGAATAGGCTTGTTCCAAATGGTTATAAAACTTCAAGAGGGATCCTCACCTCATATCTAGTTGTCAATCTCACTTTTGAAGGCGATAGTGAAATTGTCATATGAACAATCGAATTATGTTACTGGAAATTATCGCACCATGTTGGGCTCAATCGTCAGTTGAAGCAGACCTAAAAACAAGGTATGATATTCAGATGTATTTACCTACGTCATGTGGTGAGTAAATAAATAACCATATACCTACATGATTTGTCATTTCTTTGTTACGAGTATTGTTACGTCCGAAAATTTTGCTTACCAAATGACGTAGCTACATCTAAATATTATATCTTGAATTTATTTCATCATCTATTAGACCTAAGATTATTGGCATGTTGACTACGTAAAACTAAGATTCATAATAGATATAAAACATCCTTTTTAGATAAGTGCTATTTTTTTTTATCTTTGTTATTCTCCAGCAATTTACATCTCAACGCAACAGATAAAATTAAATTTAAAAACTTACCAATAGTAGCTATAACTAAGTGACCTAAAGTCAACCTCATTTTGGTCTTCAGTGATGTAAGTTTAATATCGATCCTAAATGTATCACTTATATCTCAAAATCTAGTCCAATCATCAAATTTGTACCACATTTCGCATAACTTTAATTCACTGTACAGTTCGGTAAATTTTCCCGAATGCGACTTCGAAAAAAAAATCAATTATTTTTATAATAAATATACATAAAATATCGTTTATATCAAAATATTGCAGCGACTTCCGGTAAACAGTGTTAGCACCACTGCAGAGTAGCGTCGTGTTTTTAATCGCGTCCTTTTACTTACGAGCACTACTGGTACTCAGAGTTCTTGGCGAATTGTAGTATTTCTGCACGTATTAGTAGTACCACAGACGGTATCCAAGAGAATGGGGAACCGTAATCAAACAAAGCGGTGGCCGCCGGCAAAGAAGTAGTGCAATGTCAAGAGAAGAGAAAAGGAACCCGCACTGTTCAGCCTTGGAAGGACGTCAGCTGTTTCACCTGATAATTGACTGTTTATGAATTTGAATTGTTGGAAAGAAAAACGCTGTAAAATATTCAGCTTTATATTAATATTTTTGTTTTCTCGTATCAAATTTTCAGCATGAACGTTCTTGACGCCACCCCCAACATTTTCAATCGAAGATTTTTCACTGAGTTCCAAAATACCGGATGACGATAAAAAAATGCGTCCTGCTTTAAGGATCAACCAACACTTTTCTTCGTATCGGAGATGCGAACACTAATTTAATTCCTTAATCTTTGAGTAGTAAGAAATATTGACAGCTTGAAGGCAGCAGTGGACGGTGTTACAAAGAATAAGCACAACATAGTTTTAGTACATATCTCAATTGATGGCACCCGTTATTATTTGTTGGAATATAAAAAGTAGGATATTTTTTAGATCCTGAATCAACACAGATATCCACATCTCATTTTCGTAATCAATCTCATCCCGAATGACGACGCGTATGTATGGATAACAACTATACGTCTTCATCCAAGATAAGAGCCAATCATAGAGCGGCGCGGATTCATCATTTTAAACAGGTAATGTTCAACCATTTCGTGGAGCAAATAAATAGCCTTCAAATTTTTCAAATACCTTCAGCAAAATGTGTATGAAGAGCCAAAGGATCCTTTTTGGGGACATTTGCAAAAATCTCGCGACTAAATAGGGCAAGTGTTGGCTAAACTTTCTTTTAGCTGAAATGGGTTATGTAAAAACTGTGCTTTTGTTTGTTTATAAAACGTCTGTCTGAACATAGAAACGCAAATTTTGTTTTTCGGAAATGCGTCATTTCCGTTTTCCAGACTTTAGATTAGCTGAAATCGGTTACATAAAAATTAGTTTTTGTTTAATATTCTAGACATTTATTCACAGCCCAGGAATCTAAGATTTTTTTCCGGAAATGCACCATTTCTTTTTTTTTTAAATTTTATTTTTCACAATTTGTTTTTTCAATTCTTTATTTTTTAGTTTAGAAGAGCTGAAATCGGTTACATAAAAATAAGTTTTACCTTAGTACTTGAGACATTTATTCTAATCGCAAGAACTAAAAACTTTTCTCCGGAAATACGTTATTTTCGTTTTTCAAAAAAATGCTAATTAAAAAAAGAAGTCTTGTACGTTATATTATGTCCCGCAAAATTAAAATGTAATTTACAGCGTTTCTAGTATAAATTAACGAGTCTTACTGAATTTCAGTTTAAAATATGCTAATTTATCAGGAAATGTTAATGAAAATAATTTATAAGTATGTGTCCCTCAAACAATACATCCCTATTTGCAACATCCAAGATGCCTTTGTTACAACAGCTCTCCATTTCAGATGACATTGGACAAATTAAGAATCAGTAACCATGGGTGGCATGACGTATCTTAATCATTATATTATAATTTAGAATTTTCACAATTATTGCAATAGTTTATTACAAATGCTCTTACATTTTTAAATTTAACGACAAAAGCACTCGATTTAACTGAAATTTTTTAATAATAGTACCTAGGTATAAAATTCCACTGACATAAAAATCGTACATTTAAAACGACAACATATTCAAATTGCAAAATTAAAAAAGCGCGCTGCGCGCGCTTACGGACGCCCGACTGAGACAAACTAACCCAAGCTAACCCAAACTAACACAAGCTAATCCAAACTAACCCAAACTAACCCAAGCTAACCCAAACTAACCCATGCTAATCCAAACTACCCAACCTAACCCAAGCTAAACCCAAACTACCCCAAGCTAACCCAAAAAAACCCAAATCACAAAGGTAAACAAGCGCGCTTCGCGCGCTTACCGTAACTCCATCTAACCCAAACTTGAAATTGCAAAATTTAATAAGCGCGCTCCGCGCGCTTACAGTGACCCCACTGAGCCAAACTAACCCAAGCTAATCCAAACTAACCCAAACTAACCCAAGCTAACCCAAGCTAACCCAAACTAACCCAAGCTAACCCAAACTAACCCAAGCTAACCCAAATTACAAAGCTAAACAAGCGCTTACCGTAACTCCAGTTAACCCAAACTTTAAATTGCGAAATTAAATAAGCGCGCTCCGCGCGCTTACAGTGACCCGACTGAAACAATTTTTTTTTTTTTTTTTTATTTATAGAGGTTTAGGAAATGCTTATCTATGCACCCCCATGGTCATTGGTATTAGCTGCATTTAAATTCAAGATATTGTTGGGCCATTCTGGCGACCATGGGGAGTGTCGGACTCCGCCGAAGCGACCGACTAAAACCCTCTCCTCTATTGGTCTCCAGCTGCCTGTCCCGGCACCATTTCGAAGAAAATATCAACTTCGGGACAGGAGTTGTCGTGCCGGTTTAGACTTCCACTGCTGGTTCCTTCTCCTCTTTTTCCTTCGTCTCTACCATTCTCTTCATCATGCGACTTATTGTTTCCCAGTTTACACGGGATTTTATCATTGTCTCTATTAGATTCTCCGGTCTTAGGCGCACACCGACTGCAGTTTCTGCAGCCACTCTAAAAGTATGAAACCTATCGCACTCAAACAGCATATGTTCCGCAGTATCATTTTCGGTATCACCGTACATGCACGCTGGGCTTTCCCGTCTCTTGAACCTATGTAGATACGATGCAAAACATCCGTGTCCTGTCAGGAACTGAGTGATTGGATATGTCACGTCACCGAAATTGCGTTCCATCCACATATTAATATCCCGTATTAGCCTTCTGGACCATGCCGCAGTGTTTTGTGTTGTTCGCCATTCTTCTTGCCACATTTCCATAGTGATGTTTCTCTCTTCTTTTTGGATTTTTGCAGTGTCCTCCTCGTTTATTTCCTCTCCCACGCTTTTTCTTCTCCTATATATTCTCGTTCGTTCTTTTATGAGACTGACGATTGGCACCAATCCCGCCAGTAGAACAGCTGCGTCGGCCGAAACTGTGTGATATGCGCTTATGCATCTAAGGGCAACTTTTCGTTGGTAGGAAATAAGTTTGGCAGCGTTCCTTTTAATATCTGCGCCTTTACTCCAGATTGGTGCTGCATACAGGATTACGGACTGGAAGGTCAAGGCAGCGACTCTTCTTCTAATACTGGAAGGACCTCCTATGTTCGGAAGAATAGCTTCGAAGGCTCGGTGAATATTGTTGGCCTTGTTCAGAATCTCGTTGATGTGTGGAGTAAACAGCAGGTTATAGTCAAGCGTAACACCCAGATATTTTAGGGTCTTTTGAGGTACAATAATATTCGAGTTGAAATTGAAGACAATCTGCCTCCTGTTTTTATAACTCCATCCAAACACTAAACAGTTTGTTTTATCCGGCGCCACCTGAAGCTTGTTCTCATCCATCCACGAATTTATTGCATAAAGAGCTGCATTGCCTCTTTCAATGGATTCTAAGATTGTCGTAGCAGTAACAATTACTATGATGTCGTCAGCATAACAGATTATTGTGACTCCCGGTATCCTTATCATCATTACGTCGTCGTATAATACGTTCCACAGGGTAGGGCCCAGTACAGATCCCTGTGGGACTCCCCCCTCGACCCTGAATTCCGAATCCTTGTCCACTGAGACGAACCTATCTGTGAAGTAGGAAATAATGATTTTTATTAGGTAGTTTGGAATATTTCTGGCCTTGAGTTTTTCTATTATAAGCGACCAGTTTGCGGTGTTAAAAGCGTTTTTAACGTCAATGCATATAATCGTCACTATTTCATTTTTATTTTGCTGCACTATATCTACTACTTTTTGAATGGCGTCAACTGTCGATTTATGCTTACGAAAGCCGTATTGATTTTCATTTAGGCCACCCGTTCTGAGTAGTTCTTCGTGGAGCCTGGATGTTATAATTTGTTCCAGAAATTTGCCTAGGACATCCAACACAGCAATCGGTCTGTACTTCTTCTCGGTATCTCCAGGCTTACTCGGTTACTATTTTTAATTTTTAATACGGGCTCCCATTTTCCACTTAATGCAAAAAACAAACAAAATATTTTATAGAATATAAAAATTTCAAAAGTACCTACCTTAAATTATTTAAAATTACGCCAAAGCAAAATATATAATTAAAAAAATAATAATAAAAATAAAAAGAAAATAAAAAAAAAATAATAAAAACACATAGTCATATTAATAACGCCAATACCATCTGAAAAACGATAAAAAAAAATTAAAATTCGTATTTAAAAAAAGAAAGTTGATGATGATCACTTGAAGACGAAAAGTCGGATTTCAAACTGGATTCCATCATTAGATAGAGCGGTAAAAGTGGCAATGCAAAAGTGCAATTCAATTTGAAATCCGTTTTTAAATAAGCCCAGAAAAAAAATAAAACGAATTTTCAAAATTTCGGTTTTTTCCGGATATCTCCGGAAATACTCGGAATTTTATAACTTTCTAAACGGCATATTGCTAGGCACCTAAATGCGCAATTTTGCCTTAATTTGACCGACGCTGTATCTCTTACGGTTTTCGAGATCCCCATACATAGACACGAATTCGAGCCACCCTGTACAGTTTATACCTACTGCCAGGTCTGATTCCGTATTCGTTTGCAGGGTCATCATCTCTTAATCCGTCCGGTTTTTTTTTTTTTTTTTTTTTTTTTGCAGGATGGGAGAAAAATGGGAACCTCCTAGCCCTCGAAACCTAATAGCGTCGGAGGGGATAGTTTCGCCGCTCCGACGGAGCGGGGGAATAAGGAAGAGAATTTAAAGGGTAAGTGGGTAAGTTAAGGTGAGTAAGTAGGAAGCGTTTAAACAAAACGCCTGAGCTGTCCTTAGCAGGTAGACATGAGACACCGGTCCGCATTTTGGCACGGAGTCCCTCGGCCACCTGAGCCCCCTCTACCACGACAAGGTTGAGCAGCTCCTCGAGGGAGACTGAAACAAACTAACCCAAACTAACCTAAGCTAACCCAAGCTAATCCAAACTAACCCAACCTAACCCAAACTAATCCAAGCTAGTCCAAACTAACCGAAATTACAACGCTAAACAAGGGCGCTTCGCGCGCTTACCGTAACTCAAACTAACCCAAAATTGCATAATTAAATAAGCGTTCTTTGCGCGCTTACGATAATCCAACCTGACCCAAATTGCACAATTAGTTTACTTTAAATTAAACTTATTTAAATTAAATAAAATTTTCTTGAAAAACGGAAATGAAGCATTTCCGGAGAAACGTTATTAGTTTCTGCGATTAGAATAAATGTCTCAATTACTAAGGTAAAACTAGTTTTTATGTAACCGATTTTAGCTATTCTAAACTAAAAAAAAAATTGAAAAAAATTAAAAAAAAAAAGAAATGATGCATTTCCGGAAAAAAAAATTAATTCCTGGGCTCTGAATAAATGTCTAGAACATTAAACAAAAACTAATTTTTATGTAACCGATTTCAGCTAATCTAAAGTCTGAAAAACGGAAATGACGCATTTCCGAAAAAAATAATTTGTGTTTCTATGTTCAGACAGACCTTTTATAAACAAGCAAAAACACAGTTTTTACATAACCCATTTCGGCTAAAAGAAAGTTAAGCCCAAGTGTTGCTTAATATCTCCATAAATTTAATCAAAAGTTCTAATTATTGTAGTAAAGCTTAAGAACTGCTTCACTCCAAAACGGCGATTCAATTCAACACATTTTGACACAAGAACCTGAAAATATACTACTGGAAAAGCTAGTTTTTGTTGGCGAGGTTCTACTTTCAATTGTACAAGTTAATAAAATTCAAATATTCTGGTTGGGAATATTTTGTTTTTACTATTTTTCTCAGAATGAGGTAATTTTCCTCTAACTGTGAAGAGCTATTTCAACTTTCAAATAGGACACCTTTTTATTTTATTTTTTTGAGATAAAAATTTTGGATTATTCATAAAATCATCAAATAGAACACTAAGAGCTCAAATAATTCAAAAGATTTAGAGTACTATTTCACTCCTATGTTAAATATGCCCTATAAGGACGGTAATTTTCACTTGCTTATCGGTCAAAATCTTCATTCGGTCGTGATTGCACTGGAAATTCCATTCATCTGTCAAAACTGACATTTTCATAATAAAATACCTGCTGGTCATTGTTATGTATAGCCAATTATATCAAAATTACGCGATAATACTGCATTAGTGCAAATTATTGGTAATCCGCATAATATGCAGTATTATCAGGCACAAAAAAATTTACTTTGAAATATCTCAAGGTTCAATCTTAAAAAAACACACAAAATCTATTCACCTCTTAAAAAAATACTGAATGAAATTTAATTTTCTAAAAATAGTACACATACAATTATTTTTGTTTTTAATTTAAACAACAAATAGATATTAAATTAAAAATCATTTCATTTTATTAAAACTAGTTATTAAAGTTGGGAAAATGAAAAATACAATTATTAAAATTTTTACAGCACCCGATGAACTTCGACCGGAAAAAACGCTACTTGAGGCCGATGTTGAAACTAAAGAAACATTGAACTCGTCCAAATTCCTATTTTCTCTCATTTTCTTTATCAACTCTTCGTGAAAGCCTTTGTCCAGTTGTAAGTAAGGTTTTATTGAATTTACATTGCCATGACCCGTATTTTTTGTTAACTGATTTTCATTTACTCGGGTTTTTGCTAACTGCGTTACGGTAGTGGCCCGATGAGAAGGATTATTAAATTTAAATTGTGTGATGTCCAGGCCAATTTTTTTAGCTGAAATGCTTGTCCATTTTGAGAGTTCGTTCCTACCAACCGGGCAGTTTTTGTACCATACCAGCGAATAACAACTACGATAAGAAGATTCACTCTCCGCGGCGGCACGTCAACGGTATGTCTCCTTCCCCGCGCGAAAACTAGCATGATACTGGCATGTGACCTTTGGACCCGGCGCACACTGGTCGAATTTCTAGGAAAGCTGGCCATAATAAGGATTACCAGAAATAAGACATGAAAGTTATTAAGTATTACACGTTTAATATATCGTGTTTTAGACAAATTATTGTTGATTGCTCATCATCTATATTTATATATAGGGAGTATCAATTATCACTGACGGTAAAAATCATGTATAAAGATCATTTGTATGTTCTTAAATCGTTCTAAAACATGATTTTGAAAATTAAGGGCTCCTTCGAGGTAAAAAGGGGTTTTAAATTTTTAATTCGATGATCCAAATTTTGTTTTTGCAACGGTTAATTCAGGAGTCTTACGAGCAAAATGAATGTTAAGCGGACGACAGAAACGCGTTGATGAGGGCCTGCAATTTTGCCATACATGTATTTCAGAGTTATCGCTATTTTTAAAAATTAATCTAATAGGGACGAAACTAGTAAAAAATATAGAAGCATCAGTACAGCTGTTGTTCAAAAACACTTGATTATATACTATTCCAAGGTAATATCAAAGTCATATTTACAAATTAAAACTAAATTATAAATTTTTTTCTGCTGATTCAGCAAAGTATTTATTACCTCTTTTTATAATAACATCAGTCTTGCATCAGCAATAATGATTCTACCGAAATTTCAGCTTCAGTTTCACTTACTACAATATTATGGGATTAGGGGTGGGCGACAATAATCGATTATTCCATTCACTTTTAAGAAATTACCGATTAATCGACTTATCGATTAATATTTCAGAAAATATCGATAATCGATTATTTCGATTAATCGATTATTCAGTTATTTTCTAAAATATGAAGCGTTTAATCGATTATCCAATATCTTGCCCACCCGTACCGATAAATTTACATCAGATATAGCTTTTAAAATTCCAATTTAATAATGCGTTGCGTTAAGGGTAATTTAAATGACATTTGAAAATACTTTTAGTACAACTAAAAAAAAACAGAGAAACGTAAATGCTCAAACAAGACAGCAGCAGGGAAAACTGCTCACGTTACAAACTTAGCCAATAAGGGATCATTTCGACGCGCCATTTTCTGATAATCTGGCTTCATTTGTTGCACAATTAGGTATAACACAACACATAACCTCAACAGAGTGTTCGCACGTTAGCAGTATAGTACATCAGTCTTTATCTTTTTATTATGTATTTGGGCAAAACTATATGATAAAAAGGATAACTCTCCGCGGCGGCATGTCAACGGCACAGCTTACCAAACAATCAGCTAGCCGACTCTCCTGTCAAAGTGGAAATAAAAATCTGACGTGACCGACGCCATTTCGGGTTAAAACACAGGGCCGGGATAAGGAGTATTCAATTTTAAATAGACAGGATTGGAGTTTTGATATTATATCATATTTTTTTTTAGGTTTATCGTTGATTGGACGCAATCAACGGTTCTAGTTAATTTTCATTTGAATATTGGTGTACCTCTACATTCTCGCTGACCAAAAAAATAGATATCAACTTTTTGTTTTAAATATAGGTACCTATACTTAGTTTTTTTTATATAAGATATTGTCTTAAGCGGGAAGTATGGAAATATAAACCACTGAAATCATAGAAATATTGATTTATTTTACAAAAATAACTATTTAAGGTATAACATAGGTTTGTTATCAAACGTGTATCTATATAAAACTAAAAATGTATATAATTATTGAGTTTTCCATATAATAAGCTTATTTTTATTCATATCTACTTTTAAAGTTTTTGTTAATATCTTTTAAAGTATAATATAACCTAACTCGTATGTTTAATTGAAGCACAAAATTCTTGGGGAACCCGGGACAAGCGTGGCTAAATTGAACTGTTTGAGAAATACTTAATAACTTTTAACAAATATTTGGCCGGACAACGAATTGTTCGAAAAATAGATTCAATTTTTGCTATAAAGGCAACAAAGTCATCGTGGGGATTCTTCAGATCAGATTTCCGTATATCTTTGGAAGCATTTTCATATGCACGAAAAAATATATAAAGGGAGGTGTCATCCAAATCTTGATGTACTTTTGAATATGCCATGCAAGTTTGACATGTGGGGATTTCTTCGCATCTATTTAAAAGATAACCACACACGTACCAAATAAAATTGTTTTCTAGATTATAATTATCTCTCTCTTATGAAATTGGTAAAGAATTATTTAATTTTTATGGGACTAAGCGAAACTAACCGAAAGTTAATTGGACGACTAACCAATAAATGTATTAAAATTGATTATAACGTATCGAAACCGACTCAAATAAGTAAAATCAGTTGAGACCAAGTGAAACTAACCGAAAGTTGATTGGACGACTAACCAAAAATATTAAAATTGATCATAAGGTATCGGAACCGGTTCAAATGACTAAAATAAGTTGAGACTAAGCGAAACTAACCGACAGTTGATTGAACGACTAACCCAAACTAACCAAATCTATTAAAATTTATTATAACGTATCGGAACCGACTCGAATGACTAAAATAAGTTGAGACTAGGTGAAGCTAACCGCGTTAGATCGGGGATTGAGAGACGTACTGTTGATGACTGTGTCTTTAACATCCTGAGAAATGCGACTCCTTTATTCGATGTCAATATTTTGAAAATTCACAGCATTAACCGCTGGTAATTCACGATTCTTTCTTTTTATTTAATTATCCCAAATCCAAAAATGTTCTAAAATGTTAATATAATTTGACATGTAAATGAATGATACAGTTTTTCAATGCCCCCAAATCATATTTTCAAAAATACTGCATGTGTTCCAAATCTGAAAAGTGCTACATACTTGTAAAGAGTTGGATTATACTAAGGTACCGTTGGGTAATAAGGCCGGACAGGGTATAAGGTCATACTGTCAACAATCTCATAAAAATAAATATTTTAAAAGAATAGCGCCATCTATACGTAGGATCACTTCAATTGACCCAAATATCGTGTGGCTGAAGAGAGTAGCGTATAGCCGTTGCGCTATAGCTTTTTATGACATGCGCAGTTGCGTTTTATGATGGCATCTGACTCCAACGCCATCTAGTGTAGGTGGCGTTGACTCGAGCGATTGCATTCGCGCCATGTCTTCGCGATGCAATCAATTTGCCGCAAGAGCCTTCGTAGTCGAGAGGTTTAGATGGTTAGGTCTCAATTCGGCGGCTATCGGCGGCCCGGGTTCAAACCCCGTTGCTTTTTTTATTTTTTTTTTAGGTTAAGTTTCTAAACAGTTTTTTTCTTGATTTTGGGTATGTCTTGAGTTAGTTTGGGTTAGCACCTGGTTAGTTTCCTTTTCATGAGCCACCGTAGCGAGCGAAGAGAGCGGAGGGCCATGCAAAGAGTGAAATATCGTGCCCGTACTTTGTCAGCACTTTCTACGACATATTTTGCTACCTAACTAAAAACCAAAATATATTTAACAAAAGCCGTATTATAGTGAATATACAGCAGCTTGCATATGTTTCCGCGAATACATTCCACTGCATTCAATAGTCAACAAGGTTTCGAAAAAGTTATAGCGTAACGGCTAGATGCTAGTCGAAATTCTATACCTGCGCATGTCATAAAAAGCTATAGCGCAACGGCTATACGCTAATGCTGAAGAGCGGCAAGTGCTGTGCTATAAAATTTCCCGATAAAAGGTATGTGATATTTTCATCAGTGCAATTAAGTTGTGTCTATATTTTGGAGCATAGGTTTATGATGATGTCAACAACACTTGTAGACTGCTCATTGAAATTATTTGTTTATTTTGTAAAATTACATAACCTCAAAAAGTACAAACTACCCGACAGGTGATAAGGCCCGGGCCTTATTACCTGCTGAAGCTGAACAACCTCTTGGAGAGAACAGGCCTAAAACATAAGCCTGGACATATTTACAATATGGACGAAAAGGGCTGTAGGCTCATGCTACAGCTGCTACACCATCAGCACAGGGTGTTAGCACAGAAGGGAGCTAGAAGAGTGCATTTGATAGGGTCAGAACATAGAGAAAATGTCACAATTGTGGCATGTGCAAATGCGCTCGGCAATGTGATTACATTTTTGGATTCTACTTAGAATTCTAAGAATATTTGATGTAGAGATAGTACTTTCACAGCTATAAACACTTGAAAATCGGTACTTTGGCTAATTTTCACCTTGGTAGCAAGAAGACCATTAGAGATGAAGTAAAATTAATTTCACATTCCGAGGTACCAGATTTGGTACCCATCGTAGGTACCACCTGCCAGTTAGTACCGTCAGATAGCTCTTGGAAAGTTAAGATAGGAATGTGGAATTCATTTTGCTCCATCTCTAATGGTATTCTTGATACCAGGGTGAAAAGTAACCAAAGTACCGATTTTCAACTGTTTATAGCTGTGAAAGTACTAACTCTAGAGGTATAACATTATACATCAAATATGCTTAGAATTTTAAATAGAATCCAAAAATGTAATAAAATATAGGGCGTTTCATTGATAAAAATATAACTTTGTTTGATCACCCTATATATAAAAAGTGTCGATTAAAATATATAAAAAAATAAAGATAATTTTCCTAGGAACTACTTTTGTATTTAATTTTTTTTTTGCAACCCCTGTCGTTTTCGAGATAAGGTATAGGTCCCTCTTAAACGGGCCACCCTGTACAATAATTGTTTTTCTACAGCCGTGCGCAAAATAACTAATTACTAATTTCAAATGAAATCGCAAAATCGACGAATGCCGCGGCATGCTTATTTTATGTTCTAAAGCGTACATGGAAAAGAAAATTCTCATTTTTTTCCGTCGAGTGTGCTATGAATAGTCATGGCAACCAAAAGTATAAATAAATGACAGTCGTGCGTTTGTTACAATAATTGTTGCTGGCCCTCCTGCTCTAAATATGCCCGAATATAATATGCGAAAAATGACAAGTCATTTGCAAATTTCAGAATAAGTTTAGAGAAAAATGTGCATTTAATTTTAAAAATGCGGCTATAGAAAAAATTCTGTTTATTTTTTGAGCGCAAAGTAAGATTGCAATTTTCGAAAGGTTAACGCGCTCCGCACATTCTTTCTCAAGCGGCAATCCGTTACTTTACGCTCTAAAAACTCAAATAACTATTAAAACAATTAATTTGTTTAAGGTAATTTGTAACATAATCTTCATTTTAGGATAAACAATATCATAGTAAGAAGTGTTACATTCAAAATTACTTACATTCCAGTAAAAACAGCTATGCTTACATTAATGAAAAATATTTCTAAGCTACAATAGTACATCGTTTTTAAGGTGCTTGTCAAAAGAACTTACCTAATGGCATCTTTGGGAAATCTAAAAAAGCTTATTTTCTTGTTAGATTTAGAACTTTTCACACTGCAGTTTTTAGCGGCATCGGCACAAACGTGTCCACCTCGCGGTTTATCCATTTCTATTATATACAAGCACAAGCACAGATATTATAAAATAAGTAGTTTATTCAAGAACGTATGTACACTATTAATTACTGTAACTAGAAAATATATATACCTAAACTGTAACTACGACACTGGCTAACACAAATAACTCATCTGACACGACCACGAGCGACGAGCCAACACTGTCGAATTTGATAGATTTTAACCCAAAATGGCGGCCTGCGCGAGGAAATGCGCATACCGTTCAAGTTTTAAGAGTTGGACAGCTGATTGTTTGGTAAGCTGTGTCAACGGTGTGTCTCTGTCCCCGCGCGAACACTAGCAGAATATCGGCAGGCCATGATACAAATAAAACAATCAGCCGACCTTTGACGCGGCGGCCATAGACAGCTCATCCTTTTCTTTTGTCAGATTAATTTTCACGCATAAATTCTATAGTTGAGTCAATATTCGATATAAGATAATATCGCTATTTTTTAGTTGTTTTGTATTACAAAATAGGAATGAAATATACAGTAAAAATATTGTGCGAAACCTTTAACCAATTTTAAAATCACCCAAAACGCCAAAATTTAATTGAATATTAAAAGATGGGGCAAATTCGAGCAACATTTTCTTGTTGATGTCTTTTGTCAGAATATTAGTATTCGGAAATATGGTGAAATCATTAACACAAAATCAAAATCTTTTCAATATTAGTTATTACATATCTTGAGTATTATTATCAATAATAACTAATTAAAAACGTTAACAGATTTTTGGAACAGCCAGTTGAATACAAACTTTATCAAAATATTTATTTGGTGATAATAATAAAAAAAAACATAACGTAAGTTTGACAGGGCGCTGCAAACAATTCAGAAGAAATCAATTGTGTTTTTACAAAGCCAAATAGAGTATTAGAGTGCTATAAATAATTTCGTCATAAATTTGATTAGATATAACGCAAACGAAAATATAGTTTATGGCCAGCTTTTATTTAAATTCAACCTGTGCGCGGCGAAGTTCGCCGAATGTTACCAGGCAACGAAGACGATTCCTTTGTAGCGCTCTCTTGCCATTGAGTAGGCCTTCTTGTCATAGGTAATATTCGCTGACCATACGCCATTTTTTGCCAATCCAGATTACTACTGAGAAAAGACTTATATTGAAATCAATTTTCGGTACAATCTGCAAGAAAAACAGTATTTTTTATTAAAAAGTTTTGGGAAAATGTTAGAAGATTTGGTTTACCTGACAGGAGAGATGTCTTCATTAGCAGTGTTCCTTATAAGCCATTTGCTGTCCCACGTTGACGTATTTTCGAAAATATAGGATTGTATTCAATCCTATGTGTTAGTGATTCATCCTGATGTCTTTCCTCTTCAAAAAATTCGACTAAATTCGACATGCTTCATCTCCTCGAAATGCCAATTCGTATGATGAAACATGGAAACATTTCTTCTGAAGTCCAACTGGTGTATTTTCGTCATAAAGTGTCAATATTTTCAAAAATTCAACGTATCTCAATGCTGCCGAACTGGTTTTTCTTTTTTCTGGCTCAACGTGCAATCCGAGTACATCCACTCGGCTGCAATTTCCGTTGAACAGCGTCCCTGGCATCTCTTGCAGACTTGACCCCGTATATCTGCAAATGGATCTATAACAACTCCAAAAGAACGGCTAAATTTTTCTTGAACTAGTTTTGCAACCACATTCCACATAGTCTTTATAACACTTTTTTTGTAGTATGACCCATCTTTTTTGCGCATATTACTTGCCCAATATTTCAAAATTCCAGCCAAATTTTATATGGATGTCTTTTCTTCCAATAGTTTCCATATAGACTTTTTTGATTTTTTTTTGTATTTTTTGGTGTAAGTTCTTCTCTATTTCTCTCAATTTCGATCGCACAAGCGTTCCCGAATCGCGACATTCTCGTTTAAAACTCAAATTTAAAACTATGACAGTTAACAGTAAGTGACAATGACATGAATTTTAATTATATACAAAGGGTAATTTCATTCATGAAATTTTCTAATAAAATTATAACTTTTGCAATGAAAGTTACCTATAATTTTCGCCAAATCTTCACTCAAGTTAAGTGCAAGTTAAACTGAAAAAACCGCTCGTGCACTTTAGTGCACTCGTGCGTTTTCTCGTTTTGACCTCATTGGTTGTAACACACACGGCCTTAGTCGTCAGTGATCTACCAACTAGCAAGTGTGTAACAGCACCCTTCTATCCCACGGGATATTCGATCCCACCAGGCCTGGTTACCGGCCTGAATGGAGAGGGAGACTCGTGTAGATGCATTTTAAATTTGCCTGAGGCCCTCTAAATTTCAGAGCACCTAACTTTTACAAATTATGATGCCCGGGCCGAGATTCGAACTAGGTCAAGCCGGCGTGAGGCCTCAATGGAATTACCATGCGTGCCATGATATCTCCATTAAAAAGAGGGAAAATTGTCATAGGTTAGTACTGTATTTTTTAAGTATTTTTTAGCCAAATACTATTTTTAATGGGTTTCAATTTGCTGTTTGTGGCAAGATAATAGTAATAAAATTCATTTATTTTGGAACAATAGCCAAGAAAAACCTGCTTACGTTCGTATGTAAGCTAAGACATGGATAATCAGATACCTTTTTGCAGTTTGTCGAATTCATCAGCCTGAAAAAAATCTAACAATAAACTTTGTTCCACAAAACATAGGATTCGGTTCAAATAATAGAGACAAGTATATAACTCAACAACAACTTTTCCAACCAACTCTACTACCCCAACAAAGAAATTCTCGAGGCAATAGCTTATATTTATGTCACATATTGCCCAATTGAATATAGCAGTAATTTTAAGGTGTTATGATACTCATATTGAATTCACAAAGGAAGACATCTTCTTAAACCCATAATATATCTTGGATATTCAAGGTCCTTATCACTCGGATAGTCACAATAATGATGCTTCTATATTAAATCTGGAACTACACTGCTAATGAAATGAGTGAATGGTTTAGAGAAGGAGACATATTTATAGTTGATCGGGGAATGTTATTCCTCTTCTCGATTAATAAGGCATTGACCATAGGATGCCAAATCTATTGCCTGGCGGCCAGCAACAATAGACTACCGAAGAAGCAAACGACTCCCGAATAGTTACTAAAACCCGTTAGGTTGTAGAGGCAAGAAATGGGCA
>MU185929.1:82328-100944 GCA_016904865.1 Pissodes strobi
CGTACCTATTATCGAAAATGTCCTTTAAAATCCCCCAAAACTGCGGATATTGTATTTCAAAACATATGTTCTATACACGCTTACATAGCAGAATCGAAAGCGTCGTTCCCGGGTGACGTTACACGTTTCTGTGTGGGAGGTTCTGCCTGCGCAAGAGCATAGCGTTATATGTGTATCGTGTTACGACTTATGTATGCTCCTACATTCTAAATTCCAATATATAACCTAAAAACTAAACAAACATTAGGTGATAATTGGTGTTATGTATTGGAAAGCAGGCCGTATTTATTACGAAGAAGTGTATGAAAGAAATAATAAATATGTGGGGCTGCTTGTTAATCGCAACAAAAAATATCGGCCGGACGGATCAAAAGCGACCGCCTTCTATCTTGATTCTTTGAAGATGTCAACAAATTGCTGTATTTGCACTTTTTGGGCACTCAAGCGCCGAAAATTGGATATTTCTTTTTATGTTAGGTACCTACGCAATAAAAGTAAATTATGTAACCTTAACTTAATATTCGCTAGTTTTCAAGTCCCCTAGTTCGGCTGCCACATTCCACAATTCCACATCCTACCGGTACATTTGAAATTTTAAAACTCATCTTTTATTCGAGCTAAAACATCGAAACTTGCATCTACACTATAACCCCTATATTCAGAACTCATAACTAAATGAAAACCGCTCCTTGCTCGTTGATCATTCGACGCGACGCGACAGCGAGGTTTGTTCCTTCGTGTTCGTATTTGAATTCGTACATATCAGGTTCAGGTTATTTTTGATTCGAATACTTATGGAATGAAAACCGAATAATACAGGTTATTTTAATAACCGGATAACAGGTTATTTTTCATTCGAATAAGCCCATCACTATTTTGAAGCATATTGACACATTATTTTAATGAGTCAAAACGTGATCCTAAAGAAGCTGGAAAACTTGTCAAATCAAACTCAAAACTTGACAAAGTGCACGACCTTTTTACTGGTTTGCTATAGCGTTATATATCTTCATTTACTATAATCGTTTTCATTTTTAGATTTCTTATTTTTGACAACGGGGGCGGATTTGTTGCTGGAAACGTCAAGCATTTTCAAGTTTTTTAGGTTTTTCAGCTTCTTTAGGGTAACTAATTTAGCATTTATGCAATTTCTACTCTGGTGCCAGATTCGAATCGGCCTTATAGAAAAATTTTCCATTAGACATGAGTGTAGAAAAATAGAAACAATTTGTCTTAGAAACATGAATTCTCCGCAACAATCTAGAACATATATATTTACAGAAAAAAATGGTTTGTTATCATAGCGGAAAATATACATGATCTTCAATTTTAAAACAATAAAGTTTGTCTTATTTCTTTGTTTTGCGATCTTGGTTTAGGTTTATTTTTATGGTTCCAAAAGCTAATACGACAAGAATACTTCAATTTTGATTTAAACAGTTTTTCTGCAAGATGTGTAATAAATACTGTAAGTGAGATCGAAAATATTAACTTATTATTCAAGATAGATCCTTTTAACGAAATTAAAAATGCGCGTGTCAAATGTGTCATGGCTTCCTCTTAGTTTTAATCTGCCCTACAGGGAGCTTTTGAGAATCTTCGATTTTAAGGGCGCTTCTTAACGCACGCACTGCGCGAGGCCATCGACCATAGAATGGGAGAATATAGCGTTGGTAACGACACAAGTGGATAAAGTTTAACTTTTGGTGTGTGGTCCACAAGCACACTCATTCTTTTTTAGTTTTTTATAATACCTACACTAATAAAACTATTGCATACAAAAATATATACTCTGAGAACGTAAACATTGGAACTGATTCATTTAACACATTCACCGCCAGGGCGGACACCGGTGTCCGTTGCGTCATCGGCTCATCACGCCAAGGCGGACACCCGTGTCCATCAAGTTTGGAGGTTTATATTTTCTAAACGCTTATAATTAAGTATTTTTTGCGCCTCTAGAATGGGCTACTGATCGTAGATTTTTTGAAAAACAGTTTTGTTTACATTTTATGGACTGTGTCCGCTATTGTGTCCGCTGTGGCACGTAAAAAAGTTTTAAAGTAGCTATGCTCTAGGCGCCAGAGCGGACACATTTTTCTAATGAAAATGTTATGACTTGTCCATTGAGATATTTGTGACCGCTATTGTGTCCGCTATGGTGTGGTACAATCGAAAAATTTTTTCCGCCCTGGCGTGATGCGACGGAAAAATTTTCTTTTTAAGGATGGCGCCAGAGCGGACACCGGTGGCCGCTGAGCCGCTCTTATGGGTGACGTGCTGGGAAGATTTATGCAAATTTGCTTGGCGGTGAATGTGTTAAAATTTAGATATTTTTAATTTAATTTCTGAATTTCGCATCAAATTCTAAATATATTTCATAATGTCCTATTCACGAGCTTAACTGTTTTCGAGAAAAATGCGGTTTAACATAAAACATCAAAATACTATAATTCTATAAATCTGATTTTATAACATCCTATTCTTTAAGACTTTAGTGGTATTTGGTCGGTTAGTATAGACTTTGGGCTTGAGATAAACTCTCTAAAAAAATCTAGCGGGGTCAGACCAAGAGATCTAGCTGACCTTGAAGTACTCATGCACTGGACGGGTATAATGGGTCAGAGCTCCATTTTGTTAATACCGCACACTATATTATTCAATGCATCAGGATCTTCTGTATTGGGGTATAATGTGGCAAGGTATGGAATTAGATAATTTTCTAAAAACTCTAGATATGTTTCGACAGTCAAATTTATATAAAAAGTAATATCCCAAAATTAGATTGATAGCAAAGCCAGCTTAAACATTAAGTTTCTGAGGATATTGAAAATTTCAGTCTCTCTCTGCACGTTGCAGTTGTTGGACACATCTCAGGCACATTACCTTTAACGCGGGCTAGCCTCACGGCGCAATACTTTCACCAACTCTGTTCCTCATCTATATTAGTGACCTGCTGACCAAAGCCAATAATCCTGTTTTAGAGTCTTGCAGCTGATAGCACCCTTGTCTCTCAATTTAGATCGGAGACATACCATCGCACACAAGAGAAGATTACAGCAATTAATCAAGATCTGGATAGAGTTCGAACTTCGGACGATAGAAAATTGGTCCAGTTCAATGCAGCAAAAACTCAAGCGGCTACGTTTACGAAGAAAGCCAATACGGCGGCGGCGCGGCGGGCCCTTATATCATTATAGCAGGATCGATCATTCCTTCATCCTCGCCAATTGGACTATTGGGTGTCTCGGTCAACAGCAATATACCTGGCATGACCACGTTGCTAACATCACAAAATAGCCTCGCAGAAAATTGGTACGCTATTTCGCAATAAAAATATCTATACACCGCAGCAGCTGCTCTTGCTCTATAAAGCGCAAATAAGACCATGCTTAGAATATTGCATACACATCTGGGATGCCGCACGGACCTACCCTAAAGCTGCTGGATTCCATTCAGAAGAGAGCTGTGCATCCCGTCGGCGACCCGGAGTTGACCCGGGATATGAATAGTCTGGAAAACAGCAGAGATGTGGCCGAGATATCCCTGTTTTGCAGATATTTTCATTGCAGATGTTCCCAGGATTTGGCCCGCCTCATCCCCCCCCCAGCAACACCTGTCAAACAGTCACGACAGATGGCAAGAGCGCACGCGTTCGTTGTACAACTGGAAACACCGCTTTACAAGTACTCCTTCGTCTGGCGCACTGCATCGCTGTGGAACTCACTCCTAGGACCGCTGTTTCTCCCAAATTAAAACCTACAGCTATTCAAGAGCCGTGTCAGCATCTTCGCACAAATACTGGTCGTGGACTGTCATAGGATCTCCCTTTGGTGTGTGTGTAATTGCTATATAAAAATAAATAAGTTTTCATATATTAAATGATGGATGTTTGGGATATTTGATGTTCCAGAGGAATAGTGCGGCTCGCCTTCTGGGTGTCTTCTTGAACTGATTCTGATACATTTAACTGCGTATCTTCTAAGACTCTAGACCGACCCTTTATATAACTCTCCCTAACGTTACCTAAATTTATTTATTTTTTCAATTTTTTTTTCTGACAGTAGATCGAGATATTGGTTCTCTTGTTATTAATTCACAAGCATTCATTTAGGTTAGCATCCTGTTCACATAACAATAATCATTTATTAATGAGATATATATTTCTCTATCTGCTCTTTTTCACTTAACCGTACCATTTTCTAAAACTAAGACCTTATGGAGACATACTTTGTTATACAGTATGTTTTAAGACAGGAGCAATGACTTAACTCAGAACGACATAATATAAGACTTTCATGTGATAATCAAATCATTTTGAATTCAGAAATAGGATATTATACATGAAATATGTTTAGAATTTCAGGCGAAATCCAAAAATGAAATAAAAAATAGGGACTTCCGTTTGAAAAAATAAAGTTATTTGTTGTAACTGGTTTTGGATCACCCTGTATACATGAATTTACCTTTAAGAAAAGTGCAACAACAACTAAAAATTATTTCTTAATGAAGTGGTGAAGTTGTTTGTCATTGTCGGGTATCCGAAATATGTTCCTCCGTCAATCCCTGTTCTCTGAGGAACTATATGGAATGGAAAAAGTTACTTGTTTATCTTTCATAAATTTAGACCTAAATCTTAAGAATAATTCAAAGGTAAGTTAATTTTTTCTATCTAATTTATGAAATGCTAGCTATGCCCAATAGAGATTCAGCTAAATAGCAAAAACAATCAGACACTTTTCTTTAAGCTTATGGTTCACTAGGGAAGAAAATGGAACGCCTAATATTGGACAATCTGTCCATATAATAAGAGCAACATTAGCACTCCATCTCGAACGTCAAATACCCGAAAGGGAGGATTTCTTTCCTAAATCCTCAACATAATTTAAAGCACTTGAAAAATATAATATATTTTAAACCAAAATTACAAACTAGCTCTCATAAAAAATATGTTTTATGGTCTAAAATTAAACCAAATTCGTATAAATAAAAGTCATGATTGTTTATTGTTATCCAATTAAAATATTCTAACTAAAACCATTTCCATTGGCGTGACTTGATGTGGAAGTAATACAATTAGTTATTTAAGGCAATGGCCAATTGCACGATTAGTAATAGAAAAAAGTAAAATTCATTACCCATTGTAATTGTAATCCTAGCAAAAGCCTAGAATTACATAAGTTTATAAGTCATTGAGGCACGGCAAGCACATTGCCATGGTCTATTTGATTTTGTTGCTAAAAACTTGATGCTGTTTTTTTTTAATTGGGTTATATTAATTAACGTTGCTTCTAGTTTTTCGTAAATCACCAATTAATGTGAATGAATCATTTGTGTATTAGAGGGCTACCGATTCCTAACACCGCATACTTTGTTAGTGTTAATAATTTTGTTACCGTTTATAATAATAAAATTAATATTAATATTAGTATTAATAGTAATAATAACAATAAAGCCTCAGGGCTAGCCAGTACAGAGATGGCGACTCCGGGGTGCTCAAGCTGAGCTACATCTTATATCAATAATTAACTCCGGATGCAGCAACCCACTGTAATATTTCTTAACCAATAACTTGGCCGCCCCTGGTGTATGGCGAGCTGTTCGCCTTGAGACCTCGGGTGCCCTGATATTTTCATTGGTAATAGTTCTCTCTATTCCTAATTTCAATACACTTCCTATAACCAACCCGAGGCGTAAAATGGGCCCAGCCGAATGACACCCGGCAAAAGTTGGAATAAATAATGTCGGCTAATTAAAACATAATAAAAATATGTTACCCCAGGATACCTCGTATCGTAGAGAATTCCACACCGTCTTGACTGGCAGCTCTACGGATTCTAGGGAGGACAAACTATCGATTATTTTCAAGAATACGTGCCGATAAAAACGATATGGAAGGTAACGCACAAGAAAACCATCGAATAGAACAGTATCAGTAGCCTGCACTTAGATCACCAATTGGGTCCGTTGTACCCTCGATCGGACAACAATACCGACAAATTTTCAAATATTCATCTTCAGCATATTGGATGTTGCGGGAGATCGGAGCTGCTTATTTAGATGTTAGTTTGTACTTGAATGAAAATGAAGAATCCTCTGAAATCCTGCAGAAAGATGAGAATATATGCGAATGCGGAACGAGTCTTGAGATCTTTCCTTTCTCGGATATCTTGAAAGTGAGCATACATATTTTCAATGAGACGAATAGTGCTTCTGGTCGCAGTATTCTAAAAGTGATAAACAAATCTACTATTATCTTGAAAGAAGATTCACAGCAACAGCCCCCTAGAAACAATGGGTTTAGCCCACAAAATCAAAGTCAGAATAGGGTATCCGATGTAACCCACACTGCTGAAGGTGCTGCTCCGAATATTGAGTCGACATCCACCCAACAGGAGCTACCTAGAAAACACATCAAATGGGCCTCAGATATGAATGAGTTTATATTGACTACGTTTATTAGGGTGAGTAGGCAGATAAATGGAGGGGTATCGCCAAAAACTATTTTAAGTTTTTACCAGGAAATTTCTGCGGTTAAAGTTTACGGAGCCGCTGGTGTCCGATCAGTATCGGACAATTGTTCAAAACAATTTAGCGCCAAAAGACCGGCAAGACTTCTATAGAACAACGACAATCATAATACCGTGAACATACTAGAAGCATCATCCTCCTCAAATGATGATCAATTGCTACAGGTGCAAGACTGCACAGGAACACAAGACGAAGATGGCGTACATTTCTATTGAATAGATGGCATCAATGGAAGACCTAAGTCCCTTATACTACTGCGCTACACTAACATTATCCAGAGTACCTGGAGCCAGCATGTAATCCAGAGGTAGCATAGATATGAAGGAAAAACATCGGGCCTTAAGATGCCACTATGGGTAAAGAAAGAGGCTGTAGGGAAAAGTCGACGAACCGAGGACAGATATTGGTAGACTGACTCAATATATAATCGGCACATATTCAAAAAGAATAGAAAATCTAATAAGGCCATTGATATTAGATAAATACCAATCTCATGCTAAGAACTGTGATACCAACACAAGCCCCGAAGAACGTCTTGAAACCCTACGTGAAAAACTTTCTGTGTACTCCAAACGGATGAGAAAACATAAACTGAGGTACAGCAGAAGGTAAGATAACATGCATTTCAGCAGATCGAAGAAAGCCTTTTACAGAGGACTTAACTAATACAAAACGTATCAGCCACAGTACTCCATCGATGAGTGATGTGGATGATTTTTGGGAGGAAACAGCTGGCAACTTCGATTAATTCAAATGTTAACATGGGCTAGCAGAAAGAAGAGAAATGCCGAAAACCATGCAAATTGGGATAATTATTATCCCAATTAATAATAATAATAATAATAATAATAATAATAATAAATGCAAATTACGAACAAATAGAAAAATTGCGAAAATATTTTAAAGACAAAGCACAAACGACATCACTACATAAAGCAATCACAACTCTTACAACGTCAGGAACACCACTCGAATTCAATAATGATACATTTAGACCTGAGGCAAAAATAACTACAGTACAAACAAAAAAGGAAACATGGAAACAAAAAGCACTTCATGGTAAGCATGCACATGTACTCAACCAATCACATATAGACTCACAAGCTTCTAAAGCATGGCTCACTCATGGAAACATTTTCGGTGAAACTGAGGGACTAATGATCGCCACCCAGGAACAAGTAATTAATACTCGCAACTACAGCAAATACATAATAAAAGATAACACAACAACAGATCAATGTAGACTATGTAACGAACAAGTAGAAACCATATATCACATAACAAGTGGCTGCAAAATTCTGGCACCATCAGATTACACCAAGAGACATGATAATGTTGCAAAGATCATTCACCAGGAGTTATCCCAAAAATACAAACCCACAGTACAACACACACCCTATTACATATACACACCGGATAATGTAATAGAGAATAATGAGGTTAGGATGTACTGGAATCACAACGGACAGAACTATTCTTCACAATAGACCAGATATCACACTAACACATAAACCAACAAAAACCACTTACCTTATTGATATTACTATACCAAATACAACCAATCTTCAAAGAAATGAAAGTGAAAAGATTCAAAAATACTTACCTTTGGCCGATGAAGTCAACAATATGTGGCATCAGGATAAAGTTATAATCATACCAATAGTAATCTCAGCAACTGGCATCATTCCCAAATCCCTCCACAAATATGTAGGGAAAATAGGGCTAAACCAATTAAAGTACATCACCCTCCAAAAATCAGTTGTACTAGACACCTGCTCTATAGTTAGAGCGTTTCTGAACATACAGTCATAATATATATCCCCATACACTTACAATAGAAAGTTCGGTGGTCGACATAGTCCGCATCGAATCGTGTAACCAAGCCGAAAACTGGTGAATCATTGAATAATACTAATAATAATATTAATAACCCCGCACGGGAGTAGTTGAACTTTGGTTCGGCTGCTTTGGGGCGTGACGTCCCCACGGGTCCGAGTTACCTGGCAGTAGGTAAAAAATGCATCCCCTGCGTTAAAGGAGAACACCCATGAAAATGGAGATCAAGCATGTCCGCAGCCGGCGCTGGACATGACAGCTTGCGGGACGTGTCGGTGGCAGGATGCTGAGGAGGCGGGCCCCTGCTGCACAATAAGCTACAGCTCCACAACAACGACACAGGTGTCACCTAAGGACCCAGATACCGTCCGTTGAGCACGCTCTCAGCCCTCTATTCCACCAGCTGAATTCTACTTCCTATGGATACAATATCAAAAACAACAACGAAGCAGGAGAGAATTTAAATCATTTGGATGACCTAAAACTTATGGGAGCTATCAAAAACCAGCTGGAGCAAATGTTGAAGATTGTAGAACAATTCTCCATGGATATTGGAATGCAGTTTGGTCTGGAAAAGTGCTGTACATTGTACGAGGTAAATTATGCCCAGGTCACTTTTAACTTAGGGCCGGATGGCCAGGACATCGAGGCAATGAAGTGAGATGAATTTTACAAGTACCTCGGAATGAAACAAACAATGCGCATAGCAAATGGCGCAATGAAGGCTGAATTAACAGAAGAATTTACCAGAAGGATAAAACGTTGTGCAAAACCTCAACTTAACAGCAAAAATATCTGCAAGGCTATCAATACTTATGCCGTCTCAGTTCATGGATACTCGTTTGGATTGGTAGTATGGACCGGCACTGACATTGAAAATCTACAGCGGAAAACAAGAACCTTACTTACAAGAGCACACAAACACCATCCGAGGGAGCGCAGTGGAGCGAACAACCTTGCCAAGACATCTAGGTGCAAGAGGTCTAGCATATCTACGTAAACAATTGGATCGACAAATAAATAATTTGCGCAATTATTTTCACGGGAAAGCGAATTACTCAGAAGTTCACATAGGGCGTAGTAACGTAGATGACTATACACCACTGCTTTTGAAAGAACACCAGGTTCCAGACCGCCATCATACCGACCTTGAGAAAATATGAGTGTGGAAGGAAAAGCCCTTACATGGGAGGCATGCGAATTAGGCTAACCAGGATCACGTCGACAATACAGCGTCGAACTTTTGGTTAGTTTCAGGACAAATGCTCCCCGAAACCGATGGCTTTCTGCTGGCTATTCAAGATCAAGTGATTCCCACCAGAAACTATCTCAAGTACCTAATTGGGGATGCTTCGGTGGCGAATGATCGATGTCGATACGGCTGTCAAACCACTGAGACCATCTAGCATATTACAAGAGGATGCCAAACGTTCGCAGCAACAGAATATAAAGTCAAGCACGATGCAGAAGATAATCCATCAGGAACTAGCAGACAAGCTATTGCTGCTGCAAACGGAAAAGGTAAGTTACGATAAATACACTCCCGAATCTGTTTTAGAAAGAAACAACCTTAAGATCTACTAGGACCGCACTGTGACCAGACGGCGGCCCACAATAGACCGGACATCATTCTCGTAGTTGCGCGGGCCAATGAAGCCACGCTGATCGACATCGCCATACCCAACAACAACAATTTGCAGGTCAAGCACGCCGAAAAAATCGCCAAATATCGAGATTTACATGAGAAATTCCGGCAACAGTGGGGAATGGAGAGAGTAAGAACGGCGCCAATCATTGTGTCATCAACAGACTCATTCCAAAAAACCTGTTAATAAACATCAAGGAACTCGGATTGAGCGAGCATCTCTTTAAAGTGATGCAGAAAGCAGTACTTCTCGCAACAGCCTGTACTGTCCGAAAATTTGTAGGAAATCCGTAGATGCCACGAAGGACCTGATAACATATACCTAAAGGGTTCCCTCAGAGCTTCCCCTTAGAGGGAGTGCGAATGCCGTAAGGCTAAATCATAATAATAATATTAATAATAATATTAATAATAATAATACTAATAATAATAATAATAATAATAATAATAATAATAATAATAATAATAATAATAATAATAATAATAATAATAATAATAATAATAATAATAATAATAATAATAATAATGATAGTAATAATAATAATAACCCCGCATGGGGTAGTAACTTCGGTTACTATTTGGGGAGTGACGACCCCACGAACCCTGAGTTACCTGGCAGTAGGGTTAAAATGCCGTATCCCCTGCGTTAAAAGGGACACCCATGAAAATGGAGAATAGAGGCCGCCTCGGGAAACAGCCGCTACCGGAGGATCGTCCGGGCACATCCAGAGCTGGTGATGGATGTGACAGCATGCAAGGCACCAGTGGTCGTCTGCGTATTTGGCGGGCAACGACCTCCCAAGAAGCTACCGCAAACAGAATCGAATCTGAAAAAGAGGAAACGTTAGTGTTAGACCTCACAGGAGTCGACGAACAGGCTCCTCCAGTTCGGGATGTTGTGGAGCGTAATGCTCCACCCACCAGAGCTGATCCACCAAAACGTATGCGTTGGACTAATGAAATGAACCAGCAGATCATACGTTCATATTTTAAATCTACTAACCTAGAAAGAGATAAGACATTATACCGTCAAACGATGCACCGCAAGTTTATTGAAAAGTTTCCCCAATATGGACATGTAACGGTTCAACGCGTCTCAGACCAACAACGAGCAATAATTCGTAACAATTTACTGCCTGGAATAACCATACAATCCATCAGAGAAGAAGTAAGGCAAGAATTAGAAGACCAGGGCGAACACTTGGAAGGTACCAAATGCCGAAGCAGAATCTTTAATTGAACATAATATCCAAAATACAACTATGGTAAACGATGTCGAGGATCCAATAGAAAACACTGCAGGAAACAATATCAAAAAATACATCGCAGAATACAAAGGAATGGATCCGAGTTTTTGGCCTATACTCCCAAAACTAAAATTTCACCCCGAAACCAACAACAAAATCCAAAGTATAAATAACACATTAAATCATATGTTGACAGATGATATGCAACTCCAAGAAATATATTTGCATATATATTGTGCAGCAAGAGCGACATTACTAGAAAACCAAGGCTCTGAAATTGAAAAGAGATCTATCAACACAAAAGTAAAACCTAGTTGGGAAATTAGACTATTGAGGAAGTTGGAAATGTTACGGAAGGATGCTGGACGAATACAACAGTTATACAATGGAAATTACAGCGCTAGAATATTAAAGAGACTACCTAGGCTACTTAAAGAACAGTTAAACGATAACCCTAGAAAAGATCACAATCATATCATTCTCAACCATCTAGACACTGTTAAACAGCGAATAGCAGTTTACTCAAGCAGACTTCGTCTATATAAGGAAAGCAATGAAAGGAAAAGACAAAACAATTTATTTACGACGAGTGAAAAGAGGTTTTATAAGGAATTAGAGGAAAATAACGCAAAAATAGTTAATGGTGTGCCAACACGTGAAGAAGTGGAAAAGTTTTGGGAAAGCATCTGGACAAACGAAGAGAATCATAAGGAGAATGCACCATGGATAAAGAGAGAACAAGAAAGACATCGACAAACACCTGAAATGGAAATGCCTGAAATACGAGTAAAGGATGTATCAGAAGCAATTCAAAAGACAGCTAACTGGAAGGCTCCCGGTAGGGACAAAATCCAGAACTTCTGGTTCAAAAGGTTTGAATCTTCACATAAACATATAGCTAGAGAATTGAACAATGCACTCAGAGATCCAGCAAAGCTGCCCCAATACTTAACTACTGGAATACACACGACCCTTCACAGTATAGGCCCATCACCTGTTTGCCAACAATGTATAAGATTCTAACGTCGATTCTTTGCTCTAAAATATACCATCACCTAGAACAATACGACATATTAACAGATGAACAAAAAGGATCAAGGAAGGGGGTTTTGGGTTGCAAGGAACAATTAGTAGTAGATGAAGTGGTACTAGACCATATAAGAAATTCTAAAAGAAACGTAAGCATGGCTTACGTCGACTATAGAAAAGCTTTTGATTCGATACCACATAGTTGGCTTATCCACATATTACATATATACAAAATACATCCAACCCTAATCTACTTCCTTGAAACAATAATGAAGACTTGGTGCACAGTTATTTCCATTAAAACAGAAGAAGAACATGTAGAGACAGGAAAAATACGCATAAAAAGAGGAATATACCAGGGAGACTCCTTGAGCGCTCTTTGGTTCTGCATGGCTCTAAACCCTCTGTCTAACACCCTTAAAAATACCAAATACGGTGTAAACATCAAAAGCAACCAAGGAAATACTAGCTTAAGTCATCTGTTCTACATGGACGACCTAAAGGTTTATACATCTAACAGAAGCCAACTAGACAGTGTCGTAAAGCTTGTACACAAGATGAGTACAGACATTTCTATGAACTTCGGCCTAGATAAATGTAAGACTGTTACGATGCAGAAGGGATGTCTTATTGAAACACCAAACTTGGAAATAAACCAAGAAGTGCAAATCACGGCCGTATTTGAAGAACCGTATAAGTATTTAGGTTTTGCCCAAAAACATAAAATCGAACACAAGAAAGTGAAAGAGAAATTAAGCAAGGAATTCGAACTTAGACTTACACGTATTCTGAAATCCAAACTAAATTCTAAGAATCTTACCAAAGCCATAAACACCTATGCTATTCCTGTGTTGATCTATTCGTTTGGAGTAATTAAGTGGAATGACACTGAACTTCATAACCTAAACAGAATGGTGAGGACGAGGTTAACAAAATTCCGAATGCATCATTCTATATCTAGCAAGGTACGGGTTAACCTACCAAGAAACAGCGGAGGACGAGGTATTATTGATATTCGAAATATGTGCTATCAACAAATACAAGAAATGCGTGATTACTTCTATAAAAAGCACGATAACCTACTATACAGAACGATAATTCACGCCGATATCAAGTACACACCACTCAATCTACATAATAGGCAACAATCTTACCTAGAAAATATCATTGGCGTGCAGCAGCAATTGGAAGAGTGGGCACGAAAAGAACTCCATGGCAGGTTTTATAATACCCTCCAGAATAATTGCGTAGATAAGGAAGCATCTCTGACATGGTTAACTCAAGGACGTCTCCATCCAGAGACGGAAGGTTTTCTTATCGCCATCCAAGATCAGGTGATAAATACCAGATACCACCGAAAATATGTCCTCAAGGAACCTATTCAATCATCAAAATGCCGAAAATGCTCCAAGAAAGATGAAACCATAGATCACATAACCTCAGCTTGTGAACGCCTGGCTAAAACTAAATATATCGACAGAGATAATCAGGTTGCAAACATAGTCCACCTAGAATTGTTAAAACGGTGTCATATTAATAGGAATGAAAAAGCGCCCCCTTATTATAACCACAAACCCAATCCCTCAGAGGAAAATTGTCGTTACAAACTTTATTGGGACATGGGGATCCTAACCGATAGGACAGTTGAACACAATCGGCCTGACATAGTTTTAGTTGACAAAGAAAATAAAAAAGCTTACCTAGTTGATGTATCTATTCCGAACACCGACAATCTCAGTATCAAACACGAAAAGAAGATAGGAAAATACGAAGATCTGGCTAGAGAAATTGAGCGCATTTGGGAACTGGAGAAGGCGATGGTAGTTCCACTCCTAATATCTTCCATCGGAGTCGTAGCAACAGCTGTAGCACTTCAAACATGCATCATTGTCCGAAACTTTCTAGGAAGTAGCACAAGAGAAGGTTAGTCTTGGTATAAAAACCCGATTGCCTTCTTACTTACTTACCCGACAACCGGAGATAAAAAAAAAAAATAATAATAATAATAATAATAATAATAATAATAATAATAATAATAATAATAATAATAATAAAGGATAGCTATTGGAAAGGCAAGGCAATAGGGTAAAAATGCCGAATCTCCTGTGTTAAAGAAGACACCCATGAAAATTATGCAAAAAAGAAGCCTCGGAAAGCTGCCGCTGTCTAGGGATCGCCAGAGCACACTAGGAGCCACTGCTCAGAGTGACAGCATGCGGGATGCATTTTTGTATCGAGCGTCCAGTAGACCGCTTTTTATGGCGTGACTGTAATATAAATGTTAGCTAGAATAACCCCCGTTACGTTTCTCCAAATATTTGAATACTTCATGCATGGCCCTCCGCTTGCTTCGCTCGCTTCGGGGGCGCAATCAATCAATCAAAACTAACCCAAATATGAGAAACACGCTTCGCACAAACAACAGATAAGCAGGTACAATCACCCTCACCACGAATAGTATAACAAGACTACGTGGAAAAACAACATCAAATGAAGATCTCAAACAACCAACTACAAAAAATCTTCGAGATCAAACAAGAACCAAAAACAGAAATGGAAACAAGTTTAACAATCTGGGGAGGTAGCAATCCAACTATGGGAAGGATACTTCCGAAAATGCACTTTAAGAAAGTCGTAAATATATTAATAAACACGATGAACAGATAAACTATTCCGGGATACTTAGACACCACAAGCACAATGGAAGACATTCACATAGTATGCAGCGGTCGCAGCAGTACTGACATGTAACAAACAAAAAATGATTATATGACAAAAACCTAAATACAAACACGCCTAAGTGGGAAAGGAGAATTGAAAATAATATAGCAAAGCTGAGAGCAGGCATAGGACGACTGACATAGCATATAAATAGAAACAGGTCACAGAAAATATTAAAACACAACGAAATTATAACAAAAGATGAAGAGCAAATACCTATAGAAACGTTGGACATACTCAAGCAAAAACTAGCAGTATACTAAACACGTCACGCACATACAAAACTCCAACAACAGGAAAACAGATAACAGTATCTTCAATAGCAATAAAAAACTGTTCTATAAGAAAATAGCAATGGGGTAAATAATTGAGGTAATAGCACAAAGTAGAGAAGAAATCACCGAATTCTGGGAAACACTATGTTCAAAATCCATACAGCATAATCGTACAGCATCATGGATTAAAGAAGAGCAGAGTAGACAGCAAGAGACAAAAGAACAAACGGAATAAAAAAAATTGACCGAGTCTGCTACTACTCGAAACACTGATGTGTAAACATATCCCATATCGACATCATCGACATGAAAATCTAATGCCACCTTAGGCCGGGTGACGTCTGAATAGAGGCAACCACTTATTTGGAATTGGTTGCCTATATTCTGGCGCTAGAAAGAACACGTTTTACACTAACGGTTACATACAGACAGCCTGCAAAACATATTCCCGTCACAGATACCGCCCGACGTGCGTTGTTTAATATTTACATTTGTAACGTTTGCATTAGAATGTCTAATATTACACTTCACGCATAGCCCTCCGCTCGCTTCGCTCACTACAGGGGCGCAACGAACAAAAACTAACCAAAACTACCCCAAGGCATGCCCAAAATCCGCGGATAAAAGCTAATAGTGTCCTATGTCCTTTACTATACTCTTGAAAATATCTGTACACAATTTCATGATAAGTAGTTTACGCGTGGAAAATAGGATTAAAACTAACCGTAAAAATTAACGCGAGCTAAACCAAGGGTAAAAGCTAAAAGTATCCTATGTCCTTACTCTTGAAAATATCTGTACAAAATTTCATGATGATCGGTTGAGTAGTTTATGCGTGAAAGCCTAAGAAACAAGCAAACAAACACATTCACATTTATAATAAGTTATTCGCATATATAATATTAGTTAGGATTCTTCAAAAAAAAATCAACGAGTTTGCTAGTACTCGAGCGGATCACTGATGTGTAAACATATCCTATATCGACATGCACCAATATTTGAGCAGCCCTCATAAAATCACTGGGTATGGTTATGATGCCACAGCCGTTTACACGTTTCCGTCTCCATCCGCATGCATATTTCAGTCCCATTTGCCGAGATTTACCCTCATACCGCTGCGTAAGATGTTTACACATCAAAACTAAGCGTAATAATCAACGCGAGCGAAGTTGCGGGTAAAAGCTAAAAGTGTCCTATGTCCTTTACTATACTCTTGAAAATATCTGTGCAAAATTTCATTTTAAGTAGTTTACGCGTGGAAAATAGGATTAAAACTTACCGTAAAAATGAACGCGTGCGAAACCGCGGGTAAAGGCTAAAAGTGTCCTATGTCCTTTACTATACTCTTGAAAATCTCTGTATAAAATTGCATGATGATCGGTTGAGTAGTTTATGCGTGAAAGCGTAGGAAACAACCACACATTCGCATTTATAATATTAGTTATGATTCTTAAATAACACTTACTGGCAGCTTCAATCGGAGTGGATTAATTCACTGCACAAATTCGACACAAATATCTAACGCCACCAGCTTATTCACTACCAGCTAGTCATCTTAGGCCCTTATCATTTGACTTTGGAAAGTCAATAACCAAATTTTGCTAATCTTAGAAGAGGACCATAACTCAATATTGTTTTAAACGTCTGGGCATCTGAATAATTCTTTCGACAGTTCGTTTAGCAAAAAATATGCTTTTTTATCATCTAAAATCCGTTTAAAAACGATTTTAAATGGCTAAATTGTCTAAAAATCCGAAATTTTCGGACTTTTTTAGAACGATAGCCGTGGGTTCGGATGAATTTGTCGTGGATTTTGAAGCGAAAATTCATTTTAAATTCAACTGTCTATTAAAAAATAAGCTGTGCTATGGATCCAAATCATTGAATACACTTAGAATATAATATAATGAAAATCTAATACCGCCCTAGCGGCTAGCTTTTTAGAAGCGCCATTTGAGTCGTTACAAAATTCCTGAATTAGCTTGCTCCTCAATGCGCACGGGTTATAATGTCACATCCGTTTACGTATTCCGTCCCCACATTTCCGTCTCATTTGCCGAGATTTACCCTCATACCGTCGCGTAAGATGTTTACACATCAATAATACTTACTGGCAGCTTCAATCGGAGTGGATTAATTCACTGCACAAGTTCGACACGAACATCTAATGCCCCCAGGAATAACATCAACCTATGGACACAGCTTATTTACTACAAGCTAGTCATCTTGGGGCGGCATCCTTTGATTTAAAAAAGTCAATAACCAAATTTTGTAAATTTTAGAAGATTGCAATGACTCAATATTGTTTTAAACGTGTGGGCACCGTCTAAAGATCTTCTAATAAGTCCGTAACCCGTGGCGTGGAAAATATCGCCGTTGGCCTTGAACACACTCTGCCACGGTGCAGCAGACGAATGCGTGCTACTACCGCGTACGATCAATATGAATAGTCCATCTCTAGCTCGATTATTTGTATAATTTATTTTTATGAACAATAATTATTTTCATTCTCTGTCATTTATAGCTCATTAATGATACTACTTTGCAATAGTTATTTAGTATTATAATAAATAAGTAAATAATAAACTAAATATTACCTACGATATGCATAAAATACGATTAGGTATTTTATATACCGAAACTCAAAAACAACTGTTATTGTTTAACTGCGAACACAAATTACTAAATATAACAGGAAAATAGCGACAATGGAACAATTTTAACCTGATATTTTCGGTTGTCGATAGTTATGGATATATTATTAAATTTTGCTATTAATATGACAAATGCGTTGTCACAGTGGATGTCGTCTTTAACAAAAAAAAATGAAAACACCGACTAACCCGTGCAACACCCATATCTAATCCCAAACATTAAAAGTGTTTTCCATCTAGGGTTTTTTTCTTAATTAGTGGTAAAACAGCGATCAAACTTACATATACTCATGTATAACTCAACTTATATACATAATTTGGGTGAAGATAAATATTATAAACCCACAAATTTTACGTTATACTACCTATTGCAAATTTGAATAAAATTATTATAAACAAATTCTAGGCACTTCTATGGGAGCTACGTTATCTCGTATTATCTCCCAATATGTTATGGATGATTTGCTCGATATATGTATACCAAAGATTTCTTTCCAACTGCCTTTTTTTAAAAAGTGTGTTGATGACGTAGTCACTTCTGTACCAATTGACGTATGTGATGAAATTCTAGAAGTGGTTCAATAGCTACAACCACCTATTAGTAGTTAATATTCGGTGCTACAACCGTCATATACAGGTCACGGCTGAGAGATAGATTGATATTAGTGTACCTTTTCT
>MU185930.1:0-48372 GCA_016904865.1 Pissodes strobi
TGAGGTGTCTTCTTTCGAAAAGAAATGTGTTTTCGATTAATGCTTCTCGCGGATGAAAAGGGAGCCACACTTGTAGGATGCTAGTTTAGTTCTTACTTTATATTAGAAATAAATTTTTGTCAGTGTAGATGATGTACAAAACATTGACTTCACTTTCGTTGGCCTGAAGAAACCTGAATATACCCGCATTTGATTATATCTTACTTAGTCCCAATAGATCCCATGTACCTAAAATCCGAGATAAAAACTGCCAACTCAAAAATACTGATGATTTTGTTACCAGATATAGTAAAACCCCTTTTAAAAGTGCTTTAGTTTTTTATGGACTTCCCAAATCGAATTTATCGAGAGTACGTGCTGCGAAAAAGAACCTTATTCGAGCAATATGGATGATTTCCAGGACAAAAAGATAATTCTACGCGACACATTTGTAAGGGAGTTAGCAGGTGCGCCGAATTGTAAGGATTTTAAAAGGATAAAAGGATATAATGTCGGTGAACCGTAACATCCCTTTTATTTAGGAATAAAGTGTCTATAAAAACGTATCCGGCAATATCCCTCGATAAATCTCTTCCTATCGAACGTTTTTTTTTGTCCGCGTTCTCCTATGGCGCGATTTTTCTCGTTTAAGTTGGAGATTTCGGCAATTCTGTAAGTTTAATTTTCCTTTTGGATCGTCTGGATCTCTAGGGGTAGAATAGAGACGCATTTACTGGATTTTATTCGAAGGATAGCTAATGGATTATATTTCCAATATATTTTCATCAAAATTTATCCTGCAGGCTTCTCCTAAAAAGCAGTATATACTAATGCCTATAGGGTGTTGCTTTGGAAACAGGCTTGTGATTAAAAATCAAAATGATACATATGGGAATGTGGTATTTAGTTAAGAAAAGCTATACGTACTTTCAACAAGATGATTTTTTTGCCCATTATATTTTCCCAAATCAGTAGCGGTTGCTTGATATATGTCCAGATGGGTTGTAACGTTGTAAATGTTACAAAATACAGTAGTGCGATTGTCTCATTTTACTGGTCGATTTGTGCTATCGACACTCTCGCTACCTTACTTCTCGCGACCTTACTTCCGTTGTTTCGAGCTGCTCGAATGGTACATCCGTTTGGAGAGCCACCTGACAGATGTGGTATATATTGTTTTTTTAAAAAATTGTCAGATCTTCACGTCTCGTCTGGACGCTCACAGATAAGCAACCAATTTGGTATCTAAAATTATCGTGGCCCAGTTTTGACCATCCCCTCTAATTACAATCTGCTTTTGTATTGTAATTATTCGGCAAACATACTGCCCAGTGCGACTAGGGTGGTTACCCTTCCTATGAAAAAAGTTTTGTTACATGTTAGTGTGTCTATATTGAAAAGTGAAAATTATTTATAATTTAATTAGGGACCTTCCGCTACCTCCCGTGAGACCTTCTGTGGAGAGAATCACCTTCCCTGCCCTTCCGCGTGCCTTTCTATGCCCACGTAGCGAGTAACTGGTATAAAAGCGGTATCGAGGCCTTTTGTCAACATGATACGCTCATACGGTAGAGACGTATTTTCACTGGAAGCGCCTGTTTCTGCAAATCTCCTACATATGAGTAAAACCCACTTTGTTTTTTCTTACCGACATTTTTTATCGTATATATTAACGTTATATATATATAGCATTTTAGCAATAACAATTTATAGTTAAACGACTGTAGGTCGTTTGCCAACTATATCGTTTATATGATCATTATTTCTCGTTTTCCTTTTTAGTTACTTATCGTATTAGTTTTATTAACTTACCGATAAATGGCCTTGGGTCTAACATTATCTCATATCGTATCTGGTCTCGTTATTATCATAATTTAATTTAGAAATGCCTATCTTCTTTATTATCGTATCTGATATCGTCTCGAATATCGAATGCCTAACTATAGGACCGTAATTAGTTAACTTAACCTTTTTGAACTCCGTACATTTACCTTAATGTTATGCTCTTACCGTAAGTCACATAATTACTTGCCGTATTTGTCTTATTAACTTGCCGATAAATGGCTTTAGTTCGAATATTATCTCATATCGATCATTTGACTTTGACTTGCCTTAACACAATATAGTATTACCTTAATTGGTAAATTTATCGATAATGCTTTTGTGATTATCTGATTTACTTGAGTATTACACTCATCTAGTTTTTAATGTAATCAGCTGTACGTCTCATAGCAATGCTGCAATTTGTAATTTTAAGTTTTCGCTTTAAAACCAGAATCGAACTGAGCTCATTTCGGTTTTTTAATTATAAATATTTACTGGCTAAATCTACATCTGTTTACATCATTGGTTACTTCATGGATTTAGTATGTCTTTATTAACTTTTTATTGATGTTATGATATTTTCGCTGCCATGATGTTTATTTAGATTACTTTTGTTTAGTACTCACTTCGTTTATAACTGTTGCTATTTATGGGCTATATCTATACATATTTACTTCATTGGTTATCTTATTGATTTCGTATAAAGTTAGTTGAGTAAAATATTTCCTATTTAGAGTGTTTCGTGATTGACTGCATTTATTCTCATCTTTAAGAATTTAATGTTTGCTTGAAATTATGCCAAGATAGGAATTGGGCAATATAAATGTTATAAGACCTAAATTAAAACTCAGTATCTAATTTTGTTTCATTTAATTTATCCAATAATTCGTTTATGGGCGTTACCATAACTCTAAATTAATTTGAGATAAAATTTAATTGCCTTTAAACTTAACCACTTTTTGGAAGTTTTTCATATTTAAATAAATGGCTTAATTGGAATCCCGATGTTTATTTTGGTAAGTTAGTATCAAACGTACCTTTCCTTAATAAATACCTTTGATTTCTAAATCTCTTGATAGTCATATCAAGGGTATATTTCTAAATTTTACTGCCCTGATTTAAATGTGTAAAAAGCATTGATAAATTCCTAGTTAAAAAATTTAGTGGCGCCCTCACCTAACTGCCAAGACATAGCACCACACCTTTAAAAAAATTGAATCTGCTGAATAAACCTGGCTGTTAAGCAATTAACAGAGTGTTACAAGACTGATAGGTCGTAGGGAACCTATAGAGTGTCCAGCCAGGTTCACAGACTTAACGCCTCTGAATGGTTCCTGTGGAGCTATTATAATTAAAACAATGTCGAACATTTCAGAGATGTGCGCGAAGAATGAAGAACAAGGCAGCATTTATTATTGATGTTTACTATTGAGAATAAATTCAATGCTGGAACCTTTATCAGCAAGCAAAAGTAGTTTTTCTCTTTATGGCTTAAAATAGATGTTATCAAGAAAGAAGACCATACGTATTTTTAAAGGAATTTTCTTACTTTGAATGTATTTATTTTCTTTTTAATTTGGTCTATGTTAGAGCTATAGATGCTCTGAAATATGTATGAGAAGAATACCTGAAAATACAAATCAAGATGTTTTGAATATGATGCTGGAGTTATTATTACTAAGTGAGAGGTATTGTCTTCATATCACTAGTTGCAGTTTTAAGTATATTGAGACTGAAGATATGTGTTCCCCAATAAATATGAAGAGCTTCTAAACGAAGTATCATTTGACCCCCTACCCATTTAAATTTTATGAGGGGGGCTCTGCGGGTATGGAGAATGAAGCCTTTTATGTAAAGCATGCATTAAAATATATCCTATTAAGTATGCCTTTTTCAGTTCTTTAGAATTAAACTGATCAAGCACAATGAATATTATATTTTCTGACTAAGCCTCCTCCAGCTCAAACAATCCTAACAGAAAGGGGTTACTGATATTAATGAAATGCACGTCTGTCTCTTCGAAATCCCATCGAGGTGACACTTTTCTCCCATTAAGTTCACAAAAACCTTCCGAAATTCCGGTTAGGAGTTCGTGTGTCATATGCCGGTCACGTCGCTATCCATGGCACGTCCCAAAGCCCCTTTGATTGATAAATTCAATCCTGTGGCCTACCACAATGTGTCAATGTCTGCAGTTTGGACCGACTTAGGCGAGCGAGTGGTTTTTAACCCTTTTATGATTAAATTGGTCCTATTATTGACTAACATTTTCTCTCTTGCAGTCATTTTGGATCGGTACGCAATATTTCAATAAAACAGCTGTAGTCAACGACAACAATGTGTATTGCACTTAAATTGATTAGTTCTACTTTCTGGCCGCATAAGGTATTGTTGGTACAGGATATATGAATTTTAATATTTGGGTGTAATTATTATATTTAATAAAGTTGGTCCGGCACTACTCTTTTTAATCCATCATACACAGAACTTTAGATTCAGAATAAATCAGCTTTTTTAAAATCTAAATCGGCCCTTAGTTGACCCATCTATTTTTATTTTAAATTTTATAAATATATTCTTAGGCCATATATTCCATGACGACATAAAGGCTGTAGTTACATTTTATCAAATCAAGCTTGCCGCAGAATAATGACATGGACCCGTACCAAATCATTTAGATCCATCACGGCATGCTATATTCCTTAATTAAATACATTTATACCGAAAACCTAAGTTCGGCCAAAATATATGAGGTGATTAATGATGAACAAAATTAATTTGCCCGTTTTAAGCAGGGCTCCTGGAAACTCAAGAACTTGTAAATGCAAATCAGTTTCTTGCATACAAGAAGTTAGTCATGGCTTAAAATATTTACGTCGTGTCGGGAATGAAATTATGGAAAATTATATCAAGGAAAACCTCTAAGCAGTTTTTCATTGTAAACAAGTTCTGATTCTGGTTTTTATTACATTCAGTGGCTTGCATTTATTACGAAAAAATTGGTTTTGTAAATGGCATGTAATAAAGCAGGTGGTGAGAAATATGCGAAAAGCAAAAAATTTCTTTCTTCTTCTTCTTATCACGCTCCCCCCTTTCGAAAGTTGGTGATTCAAATGGCAATTATTGCAGTATTGGTGCTTATCTGTTTTTATGATTATACTCTCTCTTTTGACAGTCAAGAATCTCATGAGTTTAAAGTCATTATGAACCGACTGACGAACAAAATGGACTCATACCAATCCGTCGAGCAAGCCGGGGTTCGTAAAGGATTTGGTACTCTCGATCACCTGCAAACTCTCCGCACTCTTGTCGAAAAAAGCACAGAGTACAACATACCCATTTATTTAGCTTTTGTGGATTACCAGAAGGTTTTTGATTCCGTCGAAACGTGGGCAATTTTGAAGTCTCTGGACAACGCTAGGATAGATTCCAGGTACTCAAGCCTTATAAGGCGCCTCCATTCAAGTAAAAATAGATGAAGCCCTAAAGATAGACAAGATCCCAATCAAAAGAGGAGTCGGATAGGGAGATACAATCTCACCAAAGCTATTTACATTAGCCCTGGAAGACGTGTTCAAAAAACTAAACTGGCAGAACAATGGGATCAACGTTGACGGAACACGACTGAATCGTTTGCGATTTGCCGATGATATTGTGATCATTGCAAACACAGGCGAAGAGCTTAAGAGTATGTTACAAGAGCTCCATAAGGAATCGCTGCAGATTGGACTTACGATGAATCCAACAAAAACAAAAATCATGAGTAAGGAGAACATCGAAATGATCACCTCATAGAGAATGTTCCTGAATACATATATTTGGGTCGCAAAATCCGACTGGGTAAAGAAAACCAATCCTCCGAGATTCCGAGAAGAGTGAGCCTCTCCTGGGCGGCTTTTGGCAGACTAGGGTTTATACTTAAATCTCAGGAATTCCCTATAAATCTCAAAAGAAAATTATTTGAGTCTTGTGTATTGCCAGGGCTCACGTACGAACTTGATTACCCGCAGATCTGCTGATAAACTACGAACTACACAAAGAGCAATGGAAAGAGCCATGATCGGGAATCTCGCTGAGGGATAAGATACGAAATGAAGAAATTGAGAGAAGGACTGGGATGATGAGTGTGATGAGGGTCGTGGCGAAATTGAAATGGCAATGGGCTGGCCACATAGCAAGACAAGACTAACATAGGTGGACACACAGGACTTTAGTGTGGCGCCCGATTGAGACCAAGAGGAGCATTGGCAGGTCACAAAAGCGGTGGCAGGATGACATCCCGAGTGTCGCAGGAAGGAACTGGATCCGGATTGGTAGTAACAGAGGGAAGGATTTGGAAGAGGCTTACATTCAGGAGTGGATGAACACAGGCTGACTAAAAAGGAGAAGAGATGACAGGATTGAGGCCGCTATTAATATCTGTTCCAGGGTAGGTTTTTTACAAATTTTATATTCCGCTTGAATTTCAGGTTCATCAGCAAAATAAAATCAATTTGATTTGTAACCCTCTTATCCTCTCTGTTTGCAGGTGACCTCCAAGTATACCTTCTTCTTATCACGTCCTCTCCTTTCGAAGATTGGAGATTCAAATGCCAAATACAGTCTTGGAGCTTAACTCTTTTTTATGATTTTTCAGTTGTGCGATGCCTATTTTTTTAGGATTCTTTCTCTTTTAACTTCCAGGAACCTCATGATTTAAAGTCATCATGATAGGATTGTGGCCGCTATTAATATCTGTTCCAGGGTAGGTTTCTACAAATTTTATATACCGCTTGAATCTCAGGTTCAACAAAATAAAATCAATTTGATTTCTAACAATCTTGTCATCCCTGTTTGCACGTGACCTCCAAGTATATCTTCTTCCTTTCACGCCCTCTCTTTCCGAAGGATGGCGCTTCAAATGACAGTTGCAGTCTTGGAGCTTATCTATTTTTTATGATTTTCCAGTTGTGCGATGCCTATTTTTTAAGGATTTTTCTGTTTTGACTCTCAGGGATCTCATGAGTTTAAAGTCATTATGACAGGATTGTGGTCGCTGTTAATATCTGTTCCGGGGTAGGTTTTTACAAATTTTATATACCGCTTGAATTTCAGGTTTAGCAAAATAAAATCAATTTGATTTCTAACAGTCTTACCCTCTCTCTTTGCAGGTGACCTCCAAGTATATCTTCGTCCCATCCCGCCCTTTTCTTCCGAAGGTTAGGGATTCAAATGGCTATTGCGTTCTTGAAGCTTATCTATTTTTTCATGATTTTTTCTCTTTTGACTCTCAGGAACCTCTTGATTTAAAGTTATTATGACAGGAATGTGGCCGCTATTCATATCTGTTGCAGGGTAGATTTTTACAAATTGTATAGGCCGCATGAATTTCAGGTTTAACAAAATAAAATAAATTTGATTTCTAACAATCTTGTCCTCTCTGTTTGCAGGCTACCTTTAAGTATATAGACTTCTGGGGTATTGTCTGAAGGTGTTGGTGATTAGGATATTATTTTCTATGCAGAACTGCGCCAATATGTCTCCCCTGTCATTTCTTATGCCAAGCCTTATGCTTCAATATTATCTCCATCAGTACTAAGAGAGTTAAAAGTTTTTTAAATTGAATTTTGAACCAAATTGGGAAATTACCATCTATTGACGTAAAGTCTCAACCTTTTCTACATGAACTCGAAATTTAAGGTATATTTGTAAATATATTGGTGTTTATCCGCAAGTATAACAAATGCTTCGGAAATATGTTAAAAATTTGGTAGTTTTACTTATAAAACGTAGCAATGCTTTATTTCGCATATTTAGACCAAGAAAATGCTAAATCTGATGATTTCGGTCCATTTCACATAATCGCATGAAACTTACATGACAAACCCAAAATTTTAGGTAAATTTCGAAAATCTGTAAGCTGTTTGGAAGAGAGTTTAAAGGCTTCCATTTTTTTTTTCTTACGAGTTCGGATAAAACGATTTTGTTCCAAATTGAAAAATTACCATTTTTGCATGAAGAGACTATAACCTTTCTAAATGGAACTCGAAAGTTCTGGAAAATTTAAAGAGATATACGCAGGTATGCCTAAATATCATGAATCCTTTCGATGGGTTTTGAAAATTTTGAAGTTTGGCTAACAAAACGTGAAAATACGTTATTTCGCTTATTTACACCGAGAAAACGCTAATTTTGCTCAAACTTCTGCCTTTCGCCAGAGCAAGTTTTGGTCTACCCCGCGTAATTCATCCTTAGTACCACTCATATCTGGGAGGCATCCTCCTATCTGCCATCTGGGAATGCACCCGATGGGGGAGGGTCTTGAACGATGTCTCTCGCTTATAGTAATATTTAAATTTATTCTGTAGACTTTGTCAAAACTACCTGCTCTTCTGCTCATATGTGTGCAGATATACAGGGATATAAACGCAATTTGAGTAATTTTGTTTCACGGTACTTTTGTAATTTTTGCCATATTTTTAAGGTCAAAAATCCTTTAGAAATTAAATAATATTTAATATTAACCAATATAAAGTTAAATAAGTCGGCTCACAAATGTTAAAATAAATGGTGCAACTAAATTTTCTAGCGTCTAGTGTAATTCCTGATAGTCATAAGAAAGGCTTAAAATAAATTAACGGCGGGCATTTGCATGCATACCTGCAATCGCAGCAAATCAATAAATTACAAAAACCATATAAATTGGCGTTTGCTCAATGCGACCTGTCAAAATTTATAGCGGCAATAAATCGCAAAAGTATTCTCGATTTAATTAATTATTTTGTTATCTGTAATTAATGGCGCGGACAGTTTTATCATTGATATCACTTTGGTTCGATGAAATTTACAGCTCACTGTACTATAGAACAAAGCAATAATATTACATTAATTCCTTTGTCAATGTAATATATTTTTGAAATCGTTTTAAATTATCTTCCTGCCGCAGCTTCCAATTAATATTTGTTTTTGTATTTTTAGATAGCATATCACGGTTTCAAAATATGACATACGTTATTAAATTATATATAACAATTTTAGCACTTATAATAACTATCTACTTTATAAAAAAATGTTTCACAGAACATTCATAAGGATTAAAAAATATAAGCACATCGATAAAATGAAAAAATATAAAGATTTTAAATGACTGACATTGATAGGCTGTAACTCAAAAACTAACTAGAGGATATATTTTGTAATATCACAAATAGAAACGTATCCAAATGGTACAGCATATCGGTTACCAATATCAGCTATAAAGGCATTGGTTGATGCTATTAACCATTCTTTTCTGCTGGACTATTTCTCTAAACCACTAAAGAGGGCCATAGTGATTTCTATACATAAGGGGCAAGATGGGGAGTTGCCCTCTGACAACCATCATATTTCTCTTATGCCAACAGTGGCAAAAACTATTACAAAGTTGGTCAAAGTAAGGATGCTGCCGTTCTTAAATATAAATAAAACCTTATGTGCAAATCAGTTTGGTTTTAAGTAAGATAAGGGTACTAATGATGCTATCTTTTCATTTCTGGAGGAGTTACATTCCTTTCTTAATGGGAGATGAGTGGCTGCGGCAGCGCTCTGTGATTTGGCAAAGGCTGTTAACGGCGTTAGTCATGGAATACTGTTGCTAAAGCTTGAAACTTAAGAACCTAGAGGAGTTTCACTTGAGTGGTTTAGGTCTTACTTCGGAAAGGACGCAGCAACTGTCGCTTGAATCCGCACTAATGTTCCTCAGAGGTCAGTGATGGGGCCCATTTTTTTCTTTTATATATTAACGATATTTTTCTTTTGTCTACGAGAGGTAAATTCACCCTTTTCACGGACGATATATTAGCATCCTCTGGGATGCTGGCTCTGAGGGAGAATTACCTGAAGTGGTTGCTGCCAAGAAGTGGTATGAAGCAAATCTGACGCATGAAGTTTAATTGTGAGGAAACAAATGCTATTAGTTTTAAGTGTGTGGTAGAAGATATCCAGTTTGACGACAATTTGTTAAAACCCCAGGAAAATGTTAATTTCTTGGGACGAAGTTTGTGTTTCAGACTCATATTAGAAGGGTTTGCAAGAAGCCAGTAAAGGGATGCTGTTTTTTCCCAAGAACTTGATGCACCTTGTGCTAGAAAGGTATATTTTGCGCTTATTGATTCTCACCTGAGGTATCGAATTTGCTTTTGAGGGAATACAAGCCAATATCTGCTTAACATGATACAAAAAGCTTGAAAATATGTGTGCAAAGCTAAACCGAAGAAACCATACAAACCGTTATTTATAATACATAATATTCTAACTTTAACATACAATTTTTTCTTGAGAGTGTTTGTCCTGTATATGAAAAGCATAATGGTGAATTCGATAGAAATACAGTCTACAACTGCAGACAGGATCGCTTGCTTCAACTACCTTTACCACATAGTTCCTTGGTAAGGAATCGGTAATTAAAGGGATGTTTAATCATCTTCCTGGAATGAAATTAGTAAAAACTTTAAGATCGAAGGTTTGTTTGCTATTGACATTGTCAAAACACTATGAGGACCATCAGTAGACGCTTTGATGTGTATTTTTGCGAGATTTCTTTTACTGCCAAATTGCCATTAATTTAGCTCCTTTTGGTTTTGTTTCTGTTTACGTTAACAGCTTTGATTGTATTTTTTTTGCGCATGACTATTGAATTGCTTGTTTTATTTATTTTGTGTTTTCTTTTACCTTTTAACTTAGTACCTAGTTTTGTGTATGCGTTATATGTCATTATTGTATTGATTGTCCTAGCCTGGTAGCACCTTTCCTTTTCTCTGATCTTAAGTTAATATTGTTTATGGCTTTGTCGACTAGAATTGTATAATTTGTAACAAGTTTTTCCTATTAAAGTTAGCAATTAAAGATTTTATTCAAAAACAAACCTAGCACCGGAGAGTCGTGTTTACAAAGCCCGGCTCCGATCGTGCAGTCGTAGAGCGCCACCAGTTCTTCCCAACTAAACTGAAAAAGTTCCGCTGGTGTTGTACGGGGTTGTTAGGCACGCTTATCAAGCAAAGGAACTCAATCTCAACTTAACAAGAAAACACAATCTAAAATGTAAGGAACAATCTATTTGCTACTAAGCTTTTTCTTTTAAAACACAGAAACAATCCTACAGTGAAAATTGTAATTTAAAGACAAAAGGATGTCAAATGACTATTAAAGTAATTGATAAATAGGGTACAATATGTAGATTGTACGGAGACCAATTCTGTTGTTACTCGGTACTGTATGTCTTACAACTAAATGCTCTAAACACTACAATCCGAAGTGTTCACCTTGGTTTACCTAAGCTTATTACCTATATGTATGCGTGCGCTAGTAGCTGAACCAATTATAAATACAGTGATAATAATATGTAGTGATAAACGGCCACAATAATTACATCAATTGACCCGATGAATGAATAAAAAGAATAAAATTATTGAAAACTATCTTAAAGCTCGGCTGTCAATGCTTGATTTATATTAAAAAAAGGAACATTAAAAGCGAATATATCATTCGGTCAGAAAAATAAATAAATAAATAAACTACAGCTTCTGTACGATACCCCGCTAGATCTTGTCGTCGAGCTCAATAGGGGAGGTAGGAAGTACTTCTGCTGAAGGCGCCGGGCACCTGTAGGTACTGCTATGGCTCTGGCCCCGAGGGTAGAACTAGCAGAGGACTCGGTGATAAAATTGGCTGTGGTGTAGCCCGGAGATGTGATTGGCCCGGAGATAGGATTGGCCCGGAGATAGGACCCTCGGGGCTAGAGAGTCGACGGTCCCGATTTTGTAAGATGAACTCGGAAGCTTCTAATACAGTATTTAAATCCCGATAAATCGGTCGTGTAAAAACACAAACTAGACTCAATACAATATCCCCCAAAAAGGGTAGTATAAAATTCAATACAAAATGCTGAGTCACTATGACTGCACTAAAGCAAACCTTCTTTTCACCCCGAAGGGTATTTCTAAAACGACTCTCTATTCGTTTCAGTCAATTTGCCTTTCCACTACCACGAGATTAAAAAAAGAACGTCGAAACAAGAAGAAGTGAGCTGAAAAATGCCAAGATGTTCGATACGAGGAATATTTCTAAGATAATAAACGACTTAGTTCTCGTTTATTATGGTGGTAAAACGACGGCGGGAGCCACAATTAATGCGCTGAAATTAAATTGTTCCAGAAATACTAGAAAATGTTCTCAAACGAAATGATAAACTTTTTAAAAATCTAAATCGACAGCAGCAATTATGGGAAATAGCACATTCCTACTACCCAGTACCAACCGAAATTGCGAACATTGCAGCATGCCGCGTGGAAAAATAAAACAGAGGTCCCAAAAAGTTCTCAGAAATGATCAGTCGGTGGCTGGAATTAAGCCACCGGGGGTCCCAAAAAGTTAGGAAATATTTAGACCAAAGATAAAATATGAATTTGACGGATCTAATAAAGATTAAAAGCAGGTTTTTATTAGCACAATTCTTAAAAATATAGAACGGATTGCTGGCCGTTCTACGGTAATGTAATATAAATTAAGCAAAGTTATACTAATAACATAATACCCTATTTTAGTGAATTGATCAAACCTAAGTGATCTGTGGTTCGCTTATCAACACAAAATAAATACTTATAGTCACAAAGTGCCTGAGGGCTACATAAGAGAAAGGGATGATCAAAATAGGCCACAACGCCACAACGGTGTTATAAATCACATTCCTACTATCCAGTGCTACCAACAGTACCAACCGAATATTGCAAACATTGCAGCATGCCGCGTGGAAAAATAAAACAGAGGTTCCATAAAGTTTTCAGAAATGATCAGCCGGTGGCTGGAATTATGCAACCGGAGGTCCCAAAAAGTTATGAAATATTTAAACCGAAAATAAAATATGAATTTGACGGGTCTAATGAAGCTGAAAAGCAGGTTTTATTAACACAATTCTTAAACATATAGAACAGTTTGCTGACCGTTCTACGGTAATGTAATATAAATTAAGCAAAGTTATACTAATAACATAATATCCTATTTTAGTGATTTGATCAAACTCAAGAGATCTGTGGTTCGCTTATCAACTAAAATAAATTTAGTCACAAAGTGCCTGAGTGCTACATAAGACAAAGGGATGCTCAAAATAGGCCACAGCGCCACAACGGTGTTATAAAAGCTAATACAAATATATCGTTAACCTATATGTACAATAAAAATAATTTACATTAATAAATGCGGCAACCTTAAGCTTATTGACAGTAAATCGAATCAATAAATTTAGAATTAATTAACCGAAGAGTATTGACCTCTTTCCAATAATTCTTACCGCAACACAGCATTTTTTTTTGCTAAATGCAGCATATAAAATGAAATTTAAAAATATTTTACACTGGCCAAATCGGAATGTTACAAATTTCTTATACGATAATAAAACAATATAAAAGTAAGGATTGAATTGCGATTGTGAAGACTTTTTAACAGAAGGCTCCAAGATCTGGAATATAATCAAAATTTAAGAAAATGACCTGGATGCCTTTGCCCATAAGCCAGTGAGCAGTCCTTGTAAATCTTTAAATAGTCATTTAAGAGGGATGGCAAATTATAGAATTTACTATATATAGAATAAAGACGACTGCTAGTTTTATGCCTTATTAGTGCTAATATGGGACCAGAAGATATATAGGAAAAATTTAAAGCTAAATATTTTTAATGAAATGTTGCCAACTTCATTTACCCCTCGAGCGAAATCATTCCGTTGCCTTAATAAATAATTTTAAATTTAGGTGGGTTATTCTATATTTTAAATAACTTTTAAATATGTTGTTTTTGCCCAAACCTGTAAAATGACTTAAAAATCAACGTAACATGTTCAAAAATTGCCTTCACTTAACCTTAACACTGATTGGGGACTTTTTGAACAATGTATCCCTAATCTTGTAGATATATTTGGGTTTGGGAATTTTACAGATAGCAGAAAGATAAGATTACTAGCTTCCATTTGACAGTTTGGCAAACTTTAACCTTTTTATATGAAATATTTTTGAAGTGAAAGCTTCTTTTGGTGCATTCAGCACACTTCAGTGCCCTGCACGGGTCGGGCCTCGGGCCGGGCCGACAGAAGGTCCGAGCCGAGGCAAACTTTTGCATTAGAAAACCGAGCCGGGCCGGGCCGGCCTAAGTCACTGAAAGAGTCACTGAGTTCCTATGACTTCAAAGATTTGTTTAAGTAAAAGTATGGCCACAGCTTAACTTTATGCCCAGGGTTGCCAATTATTCAATGATATATTGAATTATAGTATATTTCGATGAAAAATTCTATAATATACCCTTGTAAAAGCTAATATAGGATGCAAAAATACTATACTTTTAATTTAATATTGATATCAATATATTTAATCTAGTAAAATTTTGAAATTTTGAACGCAATAAAAAAAGATTTTAACGGTTGCGACATATATAATTCCATATTCGCCATCTAGCAACACTGGTCTATGGTGAGTGTCTTTTTAGCTATATAAGGGCTCAAAGGTGTTATTTATAAAATATAATCGGATCGGGCCGGGCCGGTCCGGGCCTAACAATTTATAAACTCGGGCCGGGCTAGAGTGACTGGTTCTCGTACTCGAGTCGGGTCGGGCCGGGCCTGAAAAAATCGGCCCGTGCAGAACACCAGCACACTTTTTCCTGGATAATGAATACGATTTCAGGCAACACTTGGTGGCTGCCGACGGTCACTTGATTTTTCGTTTCTCGGTCAAATGCGTGATTTTTGCAAAATTTTGCTCTGATAGGCGATAACTGTCGAAAAAAATAATACATTTTCATGAAATTTTCTGCACACTCTTTTTGACGGCCTTCTGGACCCTTTTGAAGTTTACGGGAATCTGGAAATAATCAGGACTTTTTATGAAAAAGCGGTCACTTTGGGTTGTTTCATCGACGAAAAAGTAGTGAGGATTGAAAAGAAAAACTCTTTAAATGCTTCTCGGAAAATGAACTTTTAAGGAAAAATGTAAAAATATCGATTTACAGGTAAAAAAAAATAGTTTTTATTTTTATTTAGTGAAAAATATTTTTTATATTATAAAATAGCAGATCACTTGGCAAACATTTATGCCAGAAACCGTAATAGGCCACTTTATACCTATATACAAATTTTGACACTAACAAGAGATATACTTAAGGTATTTAAAGTCTTATTTGGATTGCCTTGCACATTTTGTCACTCTCTATAATATATTAATTCGAATAACCATGTTGCCCAACTACCAAATTTACAATAAATATTTATCATCATAGTCAGTTTTGACGCACGTATTTCAATCGACTGCGAACCTCAGATGATAGAGCTCTTGTTTAGTACGCGAGAGGTACCAGGATCAATACCCGACGCCTCCAATTCCTTTTTATTTATTAATATTTTTTTTTATTTACTGCTGATGCTGATTTTCGGCTACCTTCTTTAACTTTTCAACTGATATCTTTCAAAACAGGTAAAAAATTAAAATCTCAACGGCAATAAGGGACGAATCAGGCGAGCAGTGGTAAATTATGGGCACAGAAATATCAGGAAAACACTTATTTCTCAAAAACTAATTAATATACAGTTCATTGTATTTTCTTAAAAAAAAAAACATAACTTTTAAAAGTAGAGCTGTAATATACCGGCTGCAGAGCCTTGGAACACCCTATATTCGAATACATATTACGGGGCAAAATACAATTTTATTGACTGCCATATTTTATAGCATAATCTGCACCCACATACAAATACGGATATACTTTCATGTCCCCCCGATGCAATAACAAAAAAAAAATAAGGGGCGCGATTTCCGCCCCTCGTGGATTCCTAAGTCGACTATAATGCCACTGTATCATAGAAAAAGTTTCGGTTTATCATGCAAGGCACGGCCTTGGGATGATACACCTTGCACCCCAAAACTCGGGGGGAAAAGTTGCAATCTTTAATTGGCTTTACGAGTTCTATAAGCTACTTTAGGCCCCTCCGGCCTGTTTGGGTGTCTTTTACCACGGAGGGATTTCAAAAATTGATTCTGGCGTTCGTTGGGATTAAATCTGGAAGCAATGGGAGTGTGTTTAAGCGCAAGCTAATGCAGTTTGACAAATTAGGTTTACGCCCCTATATATTTTTTGCCAAGCATAGATTTTTTTTGGGTAATTCTCGTAAATATATTTTTCGATTTAGCAACTAGTTAATTTTAATCAAATGCTTGAGAGGCAGTTTACTCCTTCAGTTGGATTTGACTTAGGATGGATTTACGTGTCGTGCTATGGATTCACAGTCACATATTCGTAGACTAACTTTCAATCCGAAATGAATTAGTCATTAATAAGCAGCTCTTCGTTTCCATATGGTGCCGCCTCCTGCGGTCACATACCCACCGAAGGTCTTCCACCCAGATGTTCTTGATTTTAAAAAAATATAAAACTTATTTAATTTAGAGCAGTTTTTTTCGAAAAATTACGTTGTAAATAATTTGTTAACAATAAAAATTATAATAAGGGTTTTCGAGAAGTCCATATACAAAGAAAATAATAGTCACTAAATTGTCATTGAATTGATAGTTTGCCGGTAGCTCGGTCGACTGAAAATAAGGCAAAAATATCATATAAACATGGGGCCGCCAATCCACCTTATGGGATGACTTTAAAGAAATGATATTTATTAAATATCCTTCAACTGCTTTGAAGAAGAGGGATAAGTTTTGGATGATACATTATTACTAAGGAACATGATTATTTGAGGGTATTAGACGATTAGGTCCAGGTGGCGTCAAACTGGGGGGTATGACCACAGTTTTATAAAATAAAGTTAGCCAATATCTGGATATTTTAGTACTACTAATTACAATGCTCGAAAATTAACCATTTAGAGAAAGTGAGTTGAATGATAACTAGCATACCATACTACTTAGAGACGGAACCAAGGCTAGCCTTCTGAAAATGGTTAAGAGAGAGAAGACCAATCATTTTTAGAAATAATCCTTTTCACAGATGAAGCTGGCTTCAACCGTAAGAGCAGTCATGTCATAACAATCATGTGTGGATCGACATAATCCCTTATGTCATTTGTGGATCTCCTCATCAAATGAGTTTTCCAAAAATATATGGCCTGGTGTTCATGGTTATCACTTACTTCTTGCTCAACAGAACTTCCGTGCCTATTTATTTAGATTGTCTGCAAAATTTTTTAAATGACATGTATCAAACAAGAACTTCTCTGTGGTATATGCATGATGGTGCTCTGGCACACTTTAGAAATCACCTTAACGAGCTATTCCTCGCGAAATGGATTGGTCTTGGTGGCTCGCGTTTGGTCAGCTCGATCGCCAGATTTTAAGCTGTCAGATTTTAGTATCTAGGGATATTTTAAACCACCTGTGAACAACGTACAAGAACTGGAGCAGCGCATTTTAATTTGTTGTGAAAGAATAAGTAATTCACCAGAAATATTTAACAAAATCCGGAGATCAATAAAAAATAGAGCTGAAGATGCATTGAAATTAATGGGGGACATTTTAGTTATTGACACAATTATTTTGATTGAAATTGTCGATATCGTTTTTTAATTATTAATTATTAAAAGTTTTTGAACTAATATTGAATCCCTAAAATGGCTAGTTTTCAAACATCCCTTTTCTTCAAAGCAACCACCCCAACATATTTATTAACTTATCGATTTTCACCGTATAGTTTGGTGATAATACCCTGTGTGTTCGTAGAATAATTGAGCCATAGTTCAAACCCAAATAAATTTATTTCAACGCAGGTAAACAGTAATTTGTGCATTTAAGGCATAGTATTTCAGTTACTCCTTAGTACGAACCTGGATTGTCAGTAAAATAGATTCCGTTATATGAAACGATCGCTGAAAAGCAAGTTGTCACTCCGTCAAGGAAATCGTTATTAATCGTTCTCAATATAATATATCTTTGTCTCTGTCAATGTTGTGTAAAGAACAATATGGCAAATAAAGAAAGAACATGTTTCTACCCTCTCACGTCCGCACAATTTCCCGCACTGTTCTCCCTGTCCGCTCCGGTAGGAAAAATTTGATTTTAGTCCCTTACAAATACTCACCCGTGAAGCAACGGTCCAGTCATCGCGCTGCTTGAGTTTGGCGCCAAGAACATCTAACCAGTCGTAGCTCTATTTGATGCTGAGATATTTAGTTATTTTCTCATTTTTTGCACAGATATTTAAAAAATATCTGGTGTACTCTAATTTAAGTTTAGTCGAAGCTGAAGTAGTGCAGTACAATCGTTCACTTGTAAAGTATCTACCTAGTCGTAGCTGTGGTTGGTGCCAAGATATTGGGCCATTTCCTCATTTTATTTACAGAGATATTTAGAAAATATCTGCTGTACTCTGTTCTCCTTGTCCAAGCTTGGATAAGGAACTCTTTTGGGCGTTTTTACGCATTTTTCCGAAACAGAAACGCGGTAGCGTTCCTCCTGTTGATGATAATTGAAGAAGGTAAAATGGCAGTGGAAATTTGTAGTAGACAAATATATTTCTGTACTCGAGATTAAAATCAAATGTTCGAAGTCTTATATCCCTGGTGAAGTTTTGAGAAAATTGCAGAAGCAAAGTAACAAGGAATTTTGTGCGAACGGAAACGCATGTTAGATTGAAATAATCAAGAAGTTTTGTTAGTTAGTTAACCTAATGTACAGTATTTAGTTTCTTGTGTGAAAGAATGAATGCTTGAAAGTAGTTAGAAAAATCATTTATACATTGATCCTATTTAATGCAAATTACAGCTTGCGTTATTAAAGTACGTAATACCTAAAATACTTGTTTCAATTCACACCCTATGAATACAACCCCACCAGCCTGTTTTGGTTCAGTCACTAATTAAAGTGGTTAATTATAAAGGTAATTACCACTTTTGTGGTGATAAATGATTTAAGAATTAATTGTTTATACCGACCAGCAATAAAAATTATTACCTCCTATAGCATGTATTTGCGGGCACACGTTTATATGAAATTTTTGTCATATTTTAAGTCGACCCATCTACCCTCAAAGTTAAATACCACTATTTCCGAACACACTGGATATAAAATTGACTTACACCTCAACGAAGATAATGATCCTAACTATCTTTATAATATTTGCTTTTGCTAAATGGTGCAGCTAATCCCCATAACTGTCCTTGTTGGATATATTCCAACCCAAGACTGTAAATACATTTTCGCTAAATGTTTGTCTTGCCTCGCAACCTAAATGGGGAAATGTAGCTACTTAAAATTGGTGGAAAATATTATTAAACTAGTGCTAACCAATATTACCGAATGAGATAAGGTATTCCTTGCAGAAAACCAAGCCTTCCAGCAAATGATACTCCTGGCTGTTATGGGATGCAGAAAAGGCGGCTCTTGGATGCAATATATCCTGGAAAATGATTGGGAGATAAGACAGAAGATAGAGCATCGACATCAGGCATTGTATTATCAGTTGCCTCCACGCCAAACAAACCCTCACTGACTGAAATATTCCGATCAGCTACGATTTTATAGATGATATTCTGCAAGATTTCGTAGCGGTATTTCATGATTCGACACAATGGAAGCTTCACCTAGCAGATGTTACGAAAAAGTTGAACACAATGAAGGACGTTAAGAAAAAATTGAATAACATGGACAATAAATAGGCATAGCTGCTGGTGATGTACGAGAATGAAATCAGATAAATCTGGACTTACGAGCTGAGATTGACGAGCTTTCTTGGAAAAAATAACAGAATTTAATGAAATAATTAATAATAATAATAAGTAGGAAAAGAATTTAATGGTATGTATTTGGGTGTGGCGCACATGAGATTGAAGGAGCTAACAATGACGAAATAATACAGGAAGCATCCTGGGATAAATAGGACAGAGATATATGAGTTAGAAGAATTTTAAAACCCATCCCAAACAAAATAAGACCAAGTGGGGTGCAAATTTAGAAACATTACCTTCAAGAAAAAACTATCATAAAACCAAAATCTAGTACTGGGTTTGAGTAAAACATGGATATTGATGCTGGACATTTTCAACGTTTAATCAATTGGCATTAAATTCAAAATTTATTGTTTTAAACTTCACAAAAACTTGTCTAGTATTATGGCTATAAAGGAAACTTAACAAACTTTAAAGTGATGTGCCACTAGATCCTAGTTCCTAGCTGGTATTTTAAGGCTGGTTACTATACCGGCTCCGGGGTTGAACATACAGTATGACCCTTCTTCTTCTTCTTCCGGTCCCAAATGCATCCTGCACGTTGGGGATCTTCCGCACATTCATTCCTCAAATGATTGTAAGGACGTTGTCTTCTGCCCGACGAAATATGGTTGCCACATCTGACACCCCGCCCCAATTCCTGATGATTCGGAGCTACGAGTGCTGTTTTCGTCCGGGTCCCATTCGGCCTTCCATCTTGCCCTGTAGGATCAGTTTCGGGATGGCGTAGCGAGGCCCTCTTAGGATGTGTCCCAGGTTTCCGGGTTTTAACTATGTTTAGGAGCTGTCTCTCTACACCTGCTTTCTGCAGTACTTCCTCGTTTGTAATATGTTCGGTGTATGAGATTTTAAATAGTCTGCGGAGAGTCCACATCTCGAACGCTTCAATGCGATTGAGTGATCTTACTTTGATTGACCATGTTTCAGCCCCGTACAACAGGATATGCTACACTATCACTCTTAGTCGGAGGTCCAGGGGCAAGCATTGCTGTAGGAGGACACCCTGAAGACGTCGATATGCCGTTTTGGCCATGCCGATTTGAGTCTTAATTTCCTCGTCGAAGTCCCACGCGCTGTTAACAACAGATCCGAGTTACCTAAATCTCTTCCCTTGTTCGATGTTTCCGCCCTCTACATCGAGAGTACCCTCTCGAATTCGTCTACTGATCACCATGGATTTCGTTTTGGAGATGTTAATATCCATACCGTCGAACAATGCCATTTATCTTATTTAATAGATGCTGAAGATCCTCCAAAGTGGAGGCCAACACCACGGTATCATCGGCGTATCTGATATTATTGATGGGTCTTCCATTGACCTTGATACCCCTGAGTTCATTTTCGAGAACAATCTGAAATATTTTCTCGACATAAATGTTAAAAAGCATCGGAGACAAAATACAGCCTTGTCGCACTCCCTTGGTTACATCGAAAGCCTCGGTTGATACTGTGTTTTTTATGATTTGAATATCCTTCTCATCTATTCCGATTTCTCGTAGTCTTGCTAGAAGTTAATCATGATTGACATTATCGAAATCTCTTTGGTAATCAATAATCAATAAGCTTTAGCGAGAACGAAGCTTCTTTTGTTCCTAATCCCCTATTGAAGCCAAACTGCGTCTCACCGCTCATTTCTTCACATTTGTTATGTATCCTACGGTGAATTATGCTGAGGAAATCCTTAAGTGCATGGCTCATCAGGCTAATAAGTCTAAAGTCCTCACACTGTTTGGGGGTATTTTTCTTAGGAATGATAACAAAAGTCGATCTAAGCCAGTCTTCCGGTAGTTTGTGAGAGTCCTATATTCTGTTAAGGTGTATATCCACTTGTTTTAGCACATCAGCATATGTTATCATGTCCTGGACTCTTACCGTTCTTCAACAGTCCTACAGCTTGCTCCACTTCGAACCTGATAGTTGGACCGCTTATTTGATTATGAAAGGTTACCACGTTGTCTTCTCGGTTATCGTGAAAAAGGGTTGTTGCTTGTCTGCTTAATTTCTTCCTGATTTACAATAAGTCATCCTTGATCATTTGTAAGTGATGTTAGCGGTTTATTCCTGTTAGTGCCTGTTATTTGTTTTAGTTTTTTATGGAAATTAAAGCTATTATGGAGTCTGTGAAGATTTTTAGCTTCTTGACATTGGTTTGTAGTCCAATTCACCTTAGCATTTTTTATTTTGTTTCTTATGTTCTTATATCTATCAGTCTGGTTTTTCACTAATCGTCTCAGTTCCATTAAGTCTAATATTTCTTCTGTCATCCAGGGTTTTAAACTTGTTCTTTCATCAGGGCCAAGGACACTTTTTGTGGCCACATTTATGTTGGTTTTAAGCCTTTTCCATATTTCTTCAGGATCGTCTTCGCAATCAGGATTGTTTATCGGGCAGAGTTTTTGAAGTTCGGCTCTCATGTTTTCCCTCGTGTTTGATTCAGTTAGATTTCGTATATTAGTTTTTGGCTGTATCTTCTTCCTGTTTAATAGTTTCAGTCTGAAGTTAAGCTTTGCGATGATGGGCCTGTGATCCGAGCTAATGCCCGCACCTTGATCCTGTTCTGGTACCTTCGATTATCAGTATGTAGTCTATTTGATTCCTAACTCTGTCTCCTGGTGATTTCCACGTGTAGAGACGTCGTGGATGAAGTTTAAAGAATGTATTTTTGACGACGAGCTGATGTTCCTGAGTAAACTGAATTAGCATATCTCGACGCTCGTTTCGCTCCCCTAGTCCGAAAGAGCCCGTTATCCCTGGGATAGGTCCGTTTCCAACCTTAGCATTGAAGTCGCCGAGTACGATAGTTATTTTGTTAGCCTTAGTTGCTCCGAGCATCTCTCTTAACTGTTCATAGAATTGCTCAGCCTCCACGTCCGGTCTTTCTGCAGTCGGTGCATATACCTGTATCAAGTTGACATTAACAGGTCTAGTTGCAATAGCATAATCCTATCGGAATGTGCTATTACGTTCTTAACACATCTATCCATTTGTTGACTCAGGATAAATCCTACTCCGTTCCTGTGATCTGGATTGTTATTGCCTGAGTAGTAAAATGTTGTTTGGCACTTTTTACACGTGCCACTGTCTGACCATCTCGTCTCGCTAATACCCAAAATATCCAATTCTAGTCTCTTCATTTCTTTTATGGCATTGTCCAGCTTTCCTGCTTCATATAGAGTGCGGGTGTTCCATGTACCAATACGTAATTTCATCATGTCAAGCCGGGGGATTCTTAGCGCCCTCTGATGATTCAACATCTGCCCGGGACTGAGGGCCTTTTTTCTCGTGTTTCCTGTCATGGTGAAAAGAATGGATAAAGATGTCCTGGGGATATCATAATGATCTTTAATACCGTGGTTTTTCGTTGCCTTCGGTATCCTTATGCCGTTGACTATCGTAGTAATTCCTCCGCCTTTGAGGCCAATTTCTTGGCCTCAGGACAAAAGAGTGCCCTTCCTCCAGCTTGTTCATACGCCCGTAGCCGTTGACAAACTGGAGGTGAACTAGATATGACCCTAGATATTTATATTACAGTGTCGGAGCCTTTTTGAGTTTTTCAGCGAAATAGAAGGTCTAGAAACATTTCGGTGAGGAACCCTATATATAATACTCCTTGCGCATGCGTAGAATTTCTCGTCTAACACCTCAAATGTGTATGAATATGAGAGGGCGAATCAGCTGCTGTTCTTTATAAAAGAAAGGGGCAAAATCGTGCATAACATCTCTATGAACTTGGCAAAGTATAGAAGTGATTTGTATGGTATTTTTTGGGTGCAAAAAGAGGACGATATCGAAGTTTCTAATCAAGTCTGTAGGGAGCAGAGAGAGCAAGCGTTTAAAGGAAGTGAATATAGTTTCCTAGGTAGCGATAGGTCTAAAGTCCATCCACAGACACAATAGAGTAAATCAAAACAAACAACGGTGCGTGATCGCCAGGTGTTCACCGACTAGCAGGTGGATAGAACGATTCTTATTGGCTAACGCGGGAGGCGTAGATCGTGTCATCGTGCATCCTGGAATTTACCAAGGAACCAGGGGCTCGTTCAGTCTTCAGTCGCTCGGTGCATCCTTACATTTTATGTGTCATCATTCAAGTAATCGTTTTTACTGTTCTTTTTGTTGGTTTTTTAAAATGTCTAGTACAAAGGCTGCAGATGAAGTTCGGCATTTGCTTAGTCCGATTAAAAAACGGCGTAAAAGACATTTGACTGTGGAGATGAAACAGGTGATTTTAAATGTGCATAAAGTCGAGATGGAGGAAAACCCGATTTGGCTATAACCGAGGTTGCTTTAAAGGTCTCAACTAAAGTTGTATTGTGCCCTGCTTCTGTCTATAACGTGATAAGACAGCACAAAAGGAATCACACTTTATGTGAGTCAGACACCAGTAAAAATAGGAACTGCATTATAAATTCTTTGGATGAAGCTGACAAACAAGCGATTAGGAGAAAAGTGTACGTATTTTTTTTAGAAATGAAATTCCCACAATTAATAAAGTGTTAAATGAAGTAAATGAAAATGCCACTTTACATATTTGTAAAACATTTTTCGTTGGAAAATCAATACCCTTTTAAAAAAATATAATATGCATACTTAATTACAGCGACGTGGGTCAAAATACGGTACTGTCCAATATTACAGACTCGAACGATCACGCGGCTAGTGCATGATTTTGTTTATATTTAATCTATTGGTTAAATGGACAGACTTTAAGCCAATTTTTTTTGAACTTGTCGAAAACTAGGGATTACTTTCTCCTGGTTTCGCGACAAAATTACAAAAACGTAATCGATGGGTTTTAAATAGAATCTTCTAAAAATGTCGTGGTTAAATTCTAGAAACTTGATTATATTTTCATAGTTGTTTTTCTATAAATTATATTTTCGATTTGCTCGAATTCTTTTCAATTCTGAATAGTCTTTTGGCTTAATGCTGTAACGATTTTAGCTGCTACACTAATTCTATCGAAAGAAATCAGAATTTCCTTCCCGAAACGTTTCTTCTACAGGTTGCCCGATATTCTCGCTCACTTCCGCTTCCAGCTGCAACGAAACGGGGTTACTTCCTTGCTGGAATACGTAATGGCCTATTTACAAAAAAAAAAATAAATAAACAAGTTACCTGTTCCTTTTTTTAAGTCCCGTTTTTATTTACGAATGACGTCGCTTCGCGCCTCTTTTGTGGAAAGCTATTACCCGTTATTTACGATATGGTTTTATCGGACTAGTTAAGTTTTTCCTCCCGAAATATTTATGTTGCAATCAGGGGTTGTGCGTGGAACACATTTTTTATTAGATCATTGTTCTTTCTTTTGTGCGACGTAGGTCCTCGAACCAGTCACGTAGGTAAGTAGGGCCAAAGAGGCAGGCCAAATAATACTGCAAGAAATAAATTTGTACAATTGAAAAGGTGCAAAATAATGAAATTGTAGGTATTTTATTAGCAGTGAAACATGTTGTGAGGTCCAGTTGGATTTGAACAAGAGATCTCAGGATTGCCGGTCTAGCACTCTAGCCAACCGAGTGAGCGATGCTGAATATAAGTGCATTAAATTATAAAAATCAATAAAAGGCGTGAAACTTCGCTGTTTGGCCTATAGTATCAATGTATAATGGATATTTATGCGACAAAAAGGTCCTACAAAGAAAATTTTCATCCAAAAGCTGTATTTCATTTTTTTTTCCAGATTTGATGCAGGCATCTTGGACTAATTTTGGTTCATATGGCTCAGTTTTAGCTCGTGTAAAACAGTTTTGATTAGTTACATTTTCTTTAAAAACTTTCCGATCAGGGTATTCTGAATAGTTTTAGTCGGTTTTCCTTAATTTGGAATAGCTTTGGCTGATGAAACTCCGCCTATACCGTCGCGCTGGGTGGCGGCAATACTGCGCGTGCGGTATTGCCGGTCCCAAGCCCGGATAAAGGAGGAGGGTTGGGCGTGGGGCTAACAACCCCACCCCGTAAAAAAACAACCGTTATGAAACCTCAACGGAAGCCTCGGAACCGTGACCGGATTACTGATGACAAACCTCGCAAACGAAACACGGACATGATTATAGGAACTTGGAACACACGTAGCCTATACAGAACGGGTGTCCAAAAAGAGCTTTTAGAAGAGATCTCTAGTATAAAATTAATATTTTAACCCTACAAGAAACCAGGTGGACGCACTCTGGCACCTATGACACAGCAAAAAACACTATCTTCCAAAGTGGCCTTAACCCCGATAGACACAAATTTGGGGTAGCTTTCATAGTCGACCGTAATACAAGATTAAATGTAATAGATTTTATGCCTGTAAACGAAAGAATATGTGTATTAAGGGTAAGAACAAAATTCTTTAACGTATTCATTATAAATGTCCATGCAGAAACCGAAGAAAAGGATAATGAAACCAAGGAGAACTTCTATGGAAAATTGGAACAAACCTACAACACACTACCATCAAATGACATTAAGATAGTGATCGGTGACCTAAATACCAAAGTCGGAAGAGAAGAAATATATAGAGATGTTCTAGGCAGAGATAGCCTTCATAGAGGAAGCAATGACAATGGACTCCGAGTTAACGATTTCGCAACGTCCAGAAACATGGTTGTAAGCTCAACACATTTCCAAGGGGGACGATCCAAAAATGGATTTGGACATCGCCAGACGGCAGAACGCATATCCAAATCGACCATGTTTTAATCGATAAAAGAAATGCCTCAAGTATCATGAACGTAAGGACGTGTAGATGAGCAAACTGTGACTCGGACCATTACTTAGTCTGCCTACGATACAAATCAGGCAAATAAAAATAACAAAGACACACCGAAGCTCAACGTACAGAGGCTTATGGATCCTTTAGAAAGAAAAAAATACCAGGACGCTATAGCACAAAAAATAGAACAAGGAAACAACATAGAAGAAGAGACAGTACAAACAGAATGGGAGAGAATCAAAAACATATTAACAGTGACAGCAGAAACAACAATGGGTCACAAACAGAGAACTAAGAGAAATGGATAGTTTGATGAGGAGTGTCTGCAATTAATTTAGAAAAGAAACTTGGACAGAACTAAGTATCTGGAAAGACCAACGAGAATTAAAAAGAACATTTATGAAGAGTCAAGGAGACAGGCCAGCAGAACATTAAAAAATAAAAAAGACAGCATACCAACCCAATTATTTTAAAGACCGAAGAAGATTTTAAAGCAAACGACCCTCGCCAAGCGTATAAAGGGGTGAACTATTTCAAACGGGGATACAAATCGAATACTACGCTATGCAAGGACAGGAGTGGAAAGCTACTGGCAAATACAGATCAAATTATGAAAAGATGGAGAGATTACTTCCAAGATCAACTAAATCCCGATAGTAATCAAAGTGAAGATGTACCCGATTGTGGACTGGACTGGCAGCTAATGAACCAGCGGTAGAACCACCATCCTTAGAAGACACAAGAAGAGCGATCCAAAAGCTAGAAAATGCCAAAGCACTGAAGTTGATGATATCCCGGCAGAACTTTTTAAGTATGGTGGAGAGGAACTAATGGCGCTAATGCATAACTTCATATTAAAAATATGGAGCAGTGAAGAACTTTCCCAAGAATGGCAAACCAGCATTATTATCACCACCCACAAAAAGGGAGACAAGCTGGTGTGTGAGAATTACAGAGGTATCTCGCTACTGAGCCCAGCCTACAAAATCTTCACAACCATCATTAAAAACAAATTAGAGCCTTTAGCCGAAAATATTTTAAACGAATACGAAGCTGGTTTCAGACCAGGTAGATCCACAACGGATCAAATCTTCACCGTGAGGCAAATTAAGCAAACATTCTGGGAATACGATGTCAATCTCTATCAACTCTACATTGACTTTAATAAAGCTTATGATAGTATTAAGAGATAAAAGCTCTATTCACTATTACTAGATTTTAATATACCACCAAAACTAATAAGGCTAATAAGACTGACCATGAGTAACACTCAATGTCAGGTAAAGGTGGACGGAGAAACTGGCGAATCTTTTAGGGCATCCCAGGGACTGAAGCAGGGAAATGGGCTAGCTCCAACTGTCTTTAATTTGGCATTGGAAAGCGTCATAAAGAAGGCCAGCGTAAGCGTAACCTCAACGATAATAAATAGATCAAATCAAATTGTCGGCTATGCAGATGATCTGAATATACTGGCAAGGTCAATACTCTCCGTAAAGGAAACTTTCACAGAAATAGAAAATGCAGCAAAGGAAATAGGTCTCGTGATTAATGAACAAAAAAATAGAGCATACCACTCAATACTACCCATCTTAAAATCGAGAGATGTACACAGGAAGACCAAAATTATAGTCTACAAAACAATGATCCGCACAGTTTTGACATACGGAGCTGAAACATGAAAACTCAGCCAAAAACGCGGAGCTTTTAGACCGATTCGAACGAAAAATTCTAAGAAGGATTCTTGGTCCAGTAAACGAAGGGGATTTCTGGAGGGCACGCATGAATCATGAAATATACCAGTTGTATGAGGAATCCAAAGTTTCAATGCATATACCACTGATGCGACTGAGATGGGCAGGACATGCCCTAAGAATGCCGGACGACAGGGTTCCAAAACAGGTACTCACAGGAAAACCTGAAGGAAAGAGGCCGTTAGGAAAGCTGAAGCTGCGCTGGGAAGATGGGGTACGGAAGGATGCTGAAGAAATACTGGGTATAGGAAACTGGAGACGTGCAGCGGTGGATCGGGATGGATGGGGAAGAAGGACTGAGGAGGCCAAGGCTCGATATGGGCTGTAGGGCCATCGCAGTAGTAGTAGTTTGGCTGATGGAACATTTTTATTTCGAATAATTTTCCGTTAAAACATTTTTCGTCCCAGAATTTTCGATTCGAAAAATTGTCCAGGACTTACAACTGCTATGCATACGATGAAAATATTCAAATCTTACCAAAAAATTGTTTTGTAAAACTGTAAAATCCGAATCTGTTCCAAAAAAATCACAGATCTTGCAACTCGCGCACGTATTCTACAGGTGTATTGAAGATACCAGACACAACTACTGTTATGACCTCTGATCTGATTACTCCTACATAGACATACACCCTGTTTTTTTTTTAAATTTGGCATGTGTCAAATTTTTAAATGCTTCCAGTCAACATATTTTCAGATATTCTGATGATGAAAATTGGTTAAATCTAGTTTAAATAAGCAGATAAAATTAACGAAATTACCAAGGTACGAATCCTGGGAATACAAAAAGAGATTAAAATTTGACACAGGTCAAATTTTTCATCTAAAAAAACAGGGTTTAATCAGTAATTGGATTTGTGCTATAACATTAGCAATTTATGTGAAAGAAATGAAGGTAATTATTTAGAAAACGGGTTTTCGCTATTATAAGAGATTGTTGAAAAATTCCTTTTTAACGTGTTTATATAGGTGAAATATAACAATAATCCGCGACCGCAGCTTAGTAAAATTGTTTCTATAATTTGTTATTAACAGATATATACTCACGGGACCGGGCGGCGAATAGGGGTGCTGGGCGGGGACTCTACAGTACGCATCCAAGGAAAAATAGATACTGACAGTGTTTCTGAGAAAGTTTCTCACATCACGCACGGTATTGTGTATATCAGTATATACATAAAAATATTAAATGCGGTACACAAATAGGAATAATTATTGTTTCCGTCATAATAATGTCACGTTACAAATAAAAAACTGTCAGTAAATGACACAACGCTGATAACGGCTAACTTCAGCCCAAATGTTAATAATGTTGCCAAATTGCTTTGTCAATTTTGAAATCGTTTGCATTGGTGATTGGACAATGGTAAAAAATAAATGATAAATGTAAGAAAAACAACAGCGCAGTGTTATCGTTCTAATATTTCACTACACGGGTGAGCCTTCGCTCGTCGCTCCAAGGCGCAAGCAAACAAAAGTAACCCAAACTAACCAAACCTTAACTTACCAATGTAAAGAGACAAGCGCGCTACGCGCGCTTGTCTCGAATAATCTCTAACTAACTAAAGCCAACCAAAACTAACCCAAACTAACCAAAGTAAAGAGGCAAGCGCGCTACGTGCGCTTGTCACTTCAGTATCCCAAGCTAAGCAAAACCAACCAAAATTAACCCATACTAACCAAAACTAACCCAAACAAACCAAAACTAACCCAAACAAACCAAAACTAACCCAAACTAACTCAAACTAACTAATACTAACCCAAACTAACCAAAATAAAGAAGCAAGCGCGCTACGCGCGCTTTTCTCTTCACTTTTCCGAACTCAGTAAAACCAACCAAAACTAACCCAAACTAGCCAAATAGCCGAACTAAGTAAAACCAACCAAAACTAACCCAAACTAACCCAAACTAACCAAAACTAACCCAAACTAAGCAAAACCAACCAAAACTAACCCATACTAACCAAAACTAACCCAAACTAACCAAAACTAACCGAAACCAATCCAAACCCTAGTTAACTAAAGTAGCTACGCGATCTTGTCTGTAGTATCCCGAATTAAGCAAAAAAAATCGAACTATAACTAATTTTGGTTAGTGTGGGTTAGTTTTAGTTAGCATGGGATAGATTTGGTTAGTTTGTGTTAGTTTAGGTTGGTTTTGCTTAGTTTGGGATAGTGCAGAGAGAAGCGCGAGGAGCGCGCATGTCTCTTTTCTTCGCTTGGTTTAGGTTAGTTTTGGTTAGTTTCAGTTAGTTTTGGTTGGTTTTTCTTAGTTTGGGATAGTGAAGTGACAAGCGCGCGCTTGCCTCTTTACTTTGGTTATTTTGGGTTAGTTTTTTTTGGTTTTACTTAGATCGGGATAGTAAAGAGACAAGCGCGCGTAGCGCGCTTGCCTCTTTACTCTGGTTAGTTTGGGTTAGGTTTGGTTAGTTTGGGTTAGTTTTTGTTGGTTTTACTTAGTTCGAGATAGTGAAGAGACATTGCTTAGCTTGGGTTAGTTTGGGTTAGTTTTAGTTTGTTTGGGTTAGTTTTGGTTAGTATGGGTTAGTTTTGGTTGGTTTTGCTTAGTTTGGGATAGTGAAGAGACAAGCGCACGCTTGCCTCTTTACTGTGGTTAATTTGGGTTAGTTTTGGTTAGTTTGGTTGGTTTTACTTAGTTCGAGATAGTGAAGAGACTTTGCTTAGTTTGGGTTAGTTTTGATTAGTTTGAGTTAGTTTTGGTTTGTTTGGGTTGGTTTTGGTTAGTATGGGTTAGTTTTTGTTGGTTTTGTTAGTTGGGGATAGCGAAGAGACAAGCGCTTGCCTCTTTTGTTTGGGTTAATTTGGGTTAGTTTTGGTTGGTTTTACTTAGTCCGGAATAGCAAAGTGAAAAGCGCGCGTAGCGCGCTTGCCTCTTTACTTTTGTTAGTTTTGGTTAGTTTTGTTTAGTTTGTGTTAGTTTTGGTTTGTTTGGGTTAGTTTTGGTTAGTTTGGGTTGGTTTTGGTTTGTTTGGGTTAGTATTGGTTAGTATGGGTTCGTTTTGGTTGGTTTTGCTTAGTTTGGGATAGTGAAGAGACAAGCGCGCGTAGCGCGCTTGCCCCTTTCATTTGGTTAGTTAGGGTTTGGTTTGGTTAGTTTGGGTTAGTTTTGTTCGCTTGTGCCCTCGGAGCGAGCAAAGGCCCATACGGGAAGTGAAATATTAGAACGATAACACTGCGCTGCTACCAATATTTGTTAATGACAAATTATAGAATCAATTTTACTAAGCTACCGTGGCATATTATTGTTACATTTCACTTGTATAAATACGCTAAAAGGGGTTTTAAAAAAATCTCTTATAATAGCGAAAACCCGTTTTTATTACATTTATCATTTATTTTTTACCATTGTCCAATCACCAACGCAAACGATTTCAAAATTGACAAAGCAATTTGGCAACATTATTAACATTTGGGCTGAAGTTAGGCGTTACCAGCGTTGTGTCATTTACTGACAGTTTCTTATTTGTAACGTGACATTATTATGACGGAAACAATAATTATTCCTATTTGTGTACCGCATTTAATACTTTTATGTATATTCTGATATACACAATACCGTGCGTGATGTGAGAAACTTTCTCAGAAACACTGTCAGTATCTATTTTTCCTTGGATGCGTACTGTAGGGTCCCCGCCCAGCACCCCTATTCGCCGATCGGTCCCGTAAGTATCTATTTGTTAATAACAAATTATAGAAACAATTTTACTAAGCTGCGGTGGTGGATTATTGTTATATTTCACCTATATAAACACGTTAAAAAGAAATTTTTCAAAAATCTCTTATAATAGCGAAAACCCGTTTTCTAAATAATTACCGAAATGAAGAAAACAAGGAGGTACATCGATATTATAAATATCTTAAATTATGTACCTAAACATTTTGTTGATATTATTCCTTTATCGGCCAGCATCTTACGTAGTAATCAAGATCATGTCGAATGTTTATTTATTAAACTTGCTAACAATTAAATTATAACGCTGTCGTCACTGCTTGATTCATCTAGTCACGTCACCGATCATTAAGTTCGGTGACCTGGTGTGCCGCGCGCCGATAGCTTGAGCATATCGCGCAGTAGGTCGCTCTGGTCTTCTATTCCCATATAAATGCGCCGAGTAGTATTTTCAATACAAAATATCGGCATCTGACGTCGTAACAGGGTATTCTGAAGACTGGCCATAGACAGAAGTTATTTTTAGACCTCTCATGTATTAAACAAATGCCTATTTGGTATTTAAATACAATTAAGAAACCTTTTCCGAAGATAAATTGTATATTGTATACAGCTCGAAATACGTCTATTTTACTCTCCGGACTTAAGCAGTAGGCAAGCCCAATTTATTTAATGCCGGCGTCTGCATCCATCCAATGCACTAAATCTCGAATTCAACCGCCAAGAAAAATCGCCCGCCATCCGAAACCGCCCCTATTTTGCTTTGTTTTATTTTGTTTGCGTTCAGAGGTGAAATAAGAAATCGGGAGTTAAAAGCGCCTCCATCCATAGTAATTCTAAACCGGCACTAAATCTTTGTCGGTCCCTTTTAGAATAAATAAATGCGGGTAGTGAAACAGCCGAGAACAGCCTTGCCACAGGTCGTCACATGTTTTTCCTTGTGCCTTCCGGTGTTTAAAAAAATAAAGCGTTTAGGGATAGATTTTAAATATGAATTTTTAGGAAGCTCGATTTTGAAGTGACTAGTAATATTTGTAATTGACATAGAAAATCGTATTATTCTTTTTCCGAGTATTTTGCTCTTTCAATTTAATTTATGTATATTATCTGTTACCAGGGATGCAATTTGAGAAATAAATATTGCCCTCATTGTTCATCTATTTAGTAGAGGCGCTGCAGTCCAAACCGAACTTAAACCTCCCCATCTCTGATATCTTCCCTTCCACCTTGCTAATTTAAAACGCCTTTAGATGTTACAATGAGGTTTAGGGTGGATTGGAAGGGATTAATAAGATTAATATAGTACATTTTGAAAATAGGCATCCAATATTTTCAGAATTTAATGAATTTGAAATAAAAAGACCATTCGAATAAGGTATTTCTTAAACTTTTTGATAAAGATGGCATACCGATAGTAGGGTGGTGAAATTTTCGGAAATATAATCTTTAGGAATATTTCCGGAAATAGTTTAGGATATTTTGAGAATATTGGAAATATTGGAAACAAAAAACTCAACATTTAAAACAATCATCTCCCATTAAGTACAAACAATAAACGCATACAAAACATAAAAACAAGAGCAAAACATGTCTCTAATTAATAAATACGAACAAAAAATAGGATTCAGGAAGCAAGAACCACGCACAAATCGAGCAAGAGACATATCTTCATCGCTCTTCTCGTTATCAATGAGGATTGACACGGTATTTAGAATATTAAATGATGATTTTTCTTCGGGTTCATTTTCATTATCATCATCATAATTATCAACATCAATAATTCCTTCATGCCAATCAACTTCCTCCATATCTTCTTCAACAAGTTGTGCAGTATGCAGAGTAGTTTAGCTGATCTGTCCCTGGTCAACCGGTTCCTCTTTTTTGAATGAAAAATGCTAAAACTGCGTCAGTGGGTGCTGAAGACACTGGCATCATCAAAAGCCGTAATGAAGATCATGAACAAAAGCCTTCCCACCAGGAGACAGGACTTTTAAAGATCATATAAAATCTTTGCCAAACAATTTATCGCTTCTAGTAATATTTCTGAATATTTAATCGGATTACTGCGACATATTTATCATTTGTATCATTTCTTGGGAGTGAGTTCCACAGTGACACAGTGCGCCAGACAAAGCAGTCCTTGTAAAGCGACGTTCTAGGTGTTTCCAGTTGTACAACGAACGGGTGCGCTCTTGCCATGTGTTGCCACTGTCTGACAGGCTTTGCTGGGGGTGGGATGATGCGAGCCAAATCCTGGGAACATCTGCCGTGAAAATATCTGTAAAGCAGGGATATCTCGGCCACATATTTGCGGTGTTCCAGACTATCCAGATCCCGGGTCGCCGACGAGACGCACAGCTCTCTTTTGCGGCACCCCAGATGTGTGAGCAATATTCTAAGCACGGTCTTGTTTACGCTTTGTAGAGCAAGAGCAGCTGCTGCGGTGTATATATTTTTTGTTGCGAAATAGCGCACCATGCTTCTGCGAGGCTGATCCTGCGATGTTAACAACGTGGTCATGCCAGGACATATTGCTGTTGGCCGAGACACCCAGTAGTCTTCAATATCCCTTCTTCTTTTTTCTGTTCTTCTAGGTTTGTTCTTACTATTTTCTATTTATATTGATGAGGATGAAGGTGATAGGTCTCAGTCGCTGGTAAAGGTTTTTCAGATCTAAATTAAGAGACAAGGATACTGTCATCGGACAAACTGTACTGTCTTCTGCAACACTGTAAACAGGATTATTGGTTTCGGTCAGCAGGTGAGTCATTAATGTAGATGAGGAACAGAGTTGGTGAAAGTATTGCGCCCTGAGGCACTCCTGCATTAATGGTGAATATGTTTGAGATGTGTCCATCAACCGCAGCGTGCAGACATTGGTTTTTAAGAAAACTGGCAAGCCAGCTGCAGAGAGCCGCTGGGAGTCCAAAGGACGGCAGCTTGTTGACCAATTCGTCATGCCAAGCTCTCTCAAATGCCTTCGATATATCCAACGCCATCGCTCGAGATTCTCCGTAGTTCTCAATTGCCCTACTCCATATATGAGTGACATAAGCCAATATATCTCCTGTCGATCTCTGTTTGCGGAAGCCGTCATGGTTATCGCTAATTGTTCTGCTGGTCTCGAGGTACTTTTTAATTTTTGTTAAGTTATTACTTTCTGCCTTTGCTACCGACCAGAAATTCCTGGAGCCACTGGGGCACTGAAAACGTCTATTCCTGTTTCTTTGATTGTATTTATCCTTTGTTTCGTCAATCACACGTTTGCATTAGTTCCTCGCTGCAGTCATATGGAGCAGTACGGAGGGCCGCGGTTGGTACAAAGCAGTTGATACTAATTAGTTAATAAATTACATTAGGACCATTATTACGAGTTAATAATTTCTTTAATTACCCTTAAATATGGTTCGTATAGATGTTAGCATGTTGGGCTAGGATCATCTATTATCTTTTTCTTATTTAGTCTCGAAATATATATTTGATTGAGCAAATTTTCGCGTCACACAGTGCTAATTTGGTACTGGCAGTGTACGCTTTGAAGTCATATAGAAGCAACCCAACCCAAGCAAATTGACAGTGAAGGTTGGAGTTGCCTTGTCCACTGTTCTTCGGTCACGTGTAAGTGATGGCTGTAATTTTACAAGCCACTCTTTATGGGTTTTAAGCTACAACCACAAAAATAGTGTCTGGATTTCCTTGTCATTCGTTATCTGTATGGCATTTTGGAAATTGGTTGAATTTCGTTGCAGAGACTAAGGTTACTTGCTACTGGACTAGAGACAGGCACGTGAACCGGAAGTCCCACACCTCCAAAACAAAGTTTTCTTTCGTATCTTAATCAACAACTTATGTGAATAATATCCACTGGATAATATTGTTATTGCTCCAAAGGTTTTATCGTCCACCAGTGTCAAAATTTGATATATGCTGGCACCTGAGCATGTATAAGTAGTCATACTGTTTGAAGAGTCCATAGCCACATAGCCACTTATTTACCGATGAGGGTACTTTATTTTATTCATATTCTATCTGATCATTTAATCCATATGTATATACGTGGTTTTATCAAAGCCAATCCATTTTTACATAATTGCAACTACGATCTATCAATTTGATTTGGTTCCTTGTATTTGAAAGTTACACATTTGCTCCCCAAGAGCTTTTAGACTTACAAAAAAATTTGAATTTATGCGGAATACGTCTTTAAGGGACTATCATGGGAGAAAAAGGAGATAAGAATTGACGGATCCTACCTAAACAACCTGCGCTTTGCAGACGATATAGTCTTAATTTCGAGTGATGTCAATGAGCTTGGAGAAATGTTGGAACTTGGAACAGCTTAATAGTGCGGCAAAAAAGATGAGATTAAAGATGAACTTAAGCAAAACCAAGATAATGAGCAATACAACAACATAGAACATCGGATTGTGGAAAATGTCAACTAGTATGTCTACCTGGGTCACAATATAAAATTGTGCAAAGAAAACCAGATCGCAGAAATAAATAGAAGAATTGGTCTGGCTTGGGCGACATTTGGAAAGCTCCGTCATATCCTAAAGGACAGAACCATCCCCATTAACTTAAAAAAAGAAAGTATATGAATCATGCATACTTCCAGTAGCAAGAGAGAGACTAAAAGAAGAGTTGGAAGACCTCAGAAACGATAGCTCGACGATACCAAGAGAGTAGCAGGTCGACACTGGATACAAACTACACAAGACAGGATAACATGGAAAACATTAGGAGAGGCCTACGTACAGGAGTGGATAGAAGAAGAAGAATAATTTTAATAGTTAATTATTTGATTAATAGTTAGGGGTGACATTAATAATTTTTATATTTAATTTCTTGGACAAGCGAGGTTATGCTTTCAAGAAGTGGTGTGATTTTAGTAATTGAGAAAAATTACAATATTGCTTATTACATAGACAACTCTTGCTACTCATTCCATGAAATAGCGCATGTTAATTGAAATTACAACTCACAGAACTTTCGTAACACTACATCAATGAAGTAAACTCACCAGAATCTTCCGATATCTTTCAACACAACAACTGCTATTCCTAATTATTTTTTGAAATTCTTCTGTAGTGCAAATTAAAATGTAAAACATTGTTGATGTTTTGATAACTTAACATTCCCTGATGCATACATATTTCCTGCAAACATTCGTAAGCCCAATTGAGAACACCTTATGATAACACTCACGAATTTGTTTTCAAAACGAGAATGAAGGCAAGCCATTAATCAAGATCCACTTTTATCCAAGATATTTCATTAGTCATTTATAAAACTTACCTGTAATCTTGCAATTTCCTCTTCTCATATCAGTTTCAGGAGTTCGGATCTCGTAATTTTCTAATATTCTCAAAGTTTTTGCTTCTTGCCTTGCGAGATTAAGATTTATTCCGCTTAAAAGTTGCCCTGAGAGATAAAGAAACTTCAGAAAATGCTCTCGAAAGATATCAGATATATGATTTAAATTAAAAGATAAAGGCATAAATGAGTGCAGTATTTGGGCAATTTAAATTTCCAAGGAATCGCCCAAAGCAAAACGTATGCAAAAATTGCTTTAGGTAATATTGTTGATTGTCTTGAAAATAATGAATGTAAATGGTTTTCAATTATTGCTATCAAGTTTCCGCAAAATTACTATCAGTCATCACGTTATATGCGTACGTCGAATTTTTGAGGCATATTAATTGACAAGAATGTATCTTCACCAAAATGGTTACAAGTACCTTACAACACATTGCTAATTTCCTGCAATACCTCGAACAAGTTATTTAAAATCAATAGCTAGACTTCAATTTTAATATATTCTATTTAATAGGAGTACGTCTAGGATTCTTCTTCTTCTTCATTTTTTCTTCTTATTCTGGTTCTATTGCCACTACAACTCTGAATTAAACGAATTGTAGTGTCATTGCTGGGTCTGGTATCTTGATATTCCAGTTCAACATTGCACAACATATATTTACTTTTTCTTTATTGGCTTTAATCAACAGTGGGCAAAAAGTATGTGTTACATTCCTGAGCTGCAGGTTTCCTTTTAGATCAAGCATACGAAGCCCAAACGCTCGATAAATATGATTACTCTAGCTAGTTAGATGAGCGTTTTTGGTTGGCATCCATATTTTTACCGTTGTATTCCACATTTTTCAAGGTTTTATTTGCAATTTCTTTCCTGAGAAATTCTTTTCTTGGAAAATTTTCTCGATGTAGATCAGCTTGCCTGGTAAGAATATTCGACAGGACTTGTATGTTGTATTAAGGAAATATCGCTGGGAATGGAATATTTTAATTTATTGCTTTCATTATCTGAATTTCAATTTACTTAGCTGTGGTCATACAGACTATTCAATGATTTAAAATAATTTTATCCAAAATGTCAACTAAAAGCGCAGTCAGCAAAATTATTGAATATTTAAATAAAAGTCCGAAATATTCAAAATTCGGTAATCAACTTTCTGCAAATTAAACAGACATCATTATTCGTTATGCTTGCTGCCAATCAGCACCAATCAACAGGATTATCGAATTCGGTCCCTGATTCTGACGTTTAACTGATTGTATTTGCTGATTTACATCTCTCGGTGTTTGCGTTGCGATTTTTACACTCTCCTTCTCAATTAATTGAATTTCCAATGAATAGACACACCAGTGTTAACAGTTCGTCTAGAAAGTCAATACGGCCTACTATACTGTCACTATGTTTGATACAAAGAAGCGTTATATAATATGCTTCTAATATCAAGGCGAACTATGTTAACAAATGGCAGCAGCATCTCCAGGAGAATTTTTGGTCACGCCTGAAAACGCGTTGGGGTGTTATCATTCATTGTTGTTGTGAACAAGAAGAAGCCTGAAGTACAATTACTAAGGGAATCATTTGTTTAAAAACTAATAAAAGAGCTCCAACAATTCTGGCAATTAAATCAATATATCACCTAGTGGACTTTCAGGAAGTTGAAGCTTTATTTTAGATCGGAATAAATAACCGGGATCACTTGCCTCCTGTCCAATCCATAATACATCTGTCATAGAGAAGAAATACTCTCACGAGTCGTGGGAAGACTTCTTTCTGTTCAGACGATGCATGGTTGGGCGAATGAATGATTTTGAAACGCGGGAGGAAGATCCCCTAAACGCAGGCTACCAGTCTGGGCCCATTGTGCGTTCACACTCTCATATATCTATTCAGCCCGATAGCCCAGCCTCCCTGACGAAGGCACACAGCTGGTTCTTTCTTATGTCCTCCAGGTGCAACACGCAGTTTTGGAAGGGCACCTCTCTTATCCCAGCCAACGCTGAACAGTGGGCAAAAAGATGAGTGAACGTACTCCTCGTCCTCCAAGCACCACCTGCATTTCTGATATTGTGAACTAATTAAAATCATTAATTAAATATCACCCTGTCGCAAGTTTGAACTTGAACTTGAATAATGTTATATAAACATTCACTGTTAATTATAAACAATTTGAGCGGTCGACGGGAGCGACTTTAATCCTTAATGATGCAATCATCAGCATTTTGTAACATATAAATACGCCGGCAAACGCCGAGTAAATCAGACTTTTGGGTCTCTCAAACCGCTCAGTCTGGTTGCCGTACAGCACACAGGTGCGTACGCTTCTAGCTGTTCTATCCCACAACCCCCATAACTGAGAACACTTATACACAGGTATAAGGTTGTCAGGTCCTTACCTAACCTGGGTGAACGTATGCATAGGTATACGGCATTCGGGGGCTACTAAAAAGTATAGAGAGATTCGAATTTATGAAGTATTAGAACTTCTAGTAAAGGGATAGTTTTTGGGGAGTTTTAAAAAGTAGTGAAAGTGCCTTAGCAATTTGTGATAAACTTAAAATACTTACCTTATAAATATCAGAACAAATACCTAAATAAAAGACAACCGCTCACATAAACTTTATTAATAAAATAGTAACGTCGCTGGCTAGACAAACTTTGAACTAAGCCTCCCTCGAGAAGACATGCATTTCATATTAATTGAGTATAGTGTAAACTCTTAATTCATCTATAATCTTAAACACGCCTTTATTAGTATACAATCTAACCGTTGTTAAGTTTGTTTGTAAATAAACTTGTTATTGTTTTTATCGATGTGTCTCCTTTATTATCTCTTCTCAACTTGACGTAGTGCGTTCCTAAATCGGAGTTGCTCTCCTACACGCTAAGTAAGGCGTGTCGTCACAGATAAAAAACACAAGTCGTGACAGAATGGTGGAGGCGCCACTACGTCAAAAAATATTACTAGAAAGTCAAGTCAACTATCAGTAAAAGAGGGAGGCAAGTCAACCTATGTTATAAGTAACCAATCGAATTAAAAAATAAAATCAAATAAATCATTAATATAAAATATAAATGCATATATACATATAATATATACAAATAAGATTAAACTTTAATAAACTAAAAGTAACAAACAATAAGTCAAGCTCTCCATTGCATAGATATATACATATAAAAGCACATATTAATTTCGAATCACGCGCCTGAGTACGTCCAGTTGCTGTCATCTACGGAAGACGGGTCCGCCATCTAGGGGGTCCATGTGCTTATCTGAAACAAAGAAAGAAACTTATATTGTAAAAATAATTAAAACGGGTTCATATAAAATAGAAATCAAATAAATGTTTGACAGAAATCGATTAAGGAAAAGGCTTGGGAGCGACAAAGAAGAAGAAGCAATATTCAAACCCTCAAGACAGACTTTACAAAGGTCCCCAACAGAATCACCCAGACTAAATCTAGAGGAGGTAGGGGAAATCCAGTTTGACTCTACCCTGATTAACCTCTTACCATTTGCGGCAGAAACGGCACACAGTACAAAGATCAACCCAACAGAGGAAAACACAAATAGCCAGGAGGAACTGGACAGTGGGGAAACTCCTGAAGAAGAAGCTCCACCAAAGCCTGCAACAAGACAAATTCTCGCTAAAATGGCGAACACAACTATATTAGGGGCGATGACAAACGCAAAGAAAGCTGCCATCCCACAGTTTATAAATCCACCAACGTTTAATCCGTGCCAAAATAAAGCTAGCGAGTTTCTGAGAGGTTATGAAAGAACCGCGATAGCAAACGGTTGGGATGAAGCGTTAAAAATAGCATATTTTGGGACATTTCTCGATGGTGCGGCAAACCTATGGTTCTATCAATATACAGCACACCATCCAAATAACGATTGGAGTGAGTTGTGCAACGATTTTAAGAAAGAATTCGAGGACAAAAGTTATGAAATAACATTGAAAAAACGAGTGGAACAAAGGAAACAACAAGAAAGTGAAACAGTAGTAAACTACATATATGAGCTACAGGTGCTATACAATGACTACAAAACAAATATGGATTTTGAAGAATTTACAAACATATTTAATGAGGGCCTGACAGAAGAGAATAAATATCACTATTACTGGTTAACAAATGTCCCAAACACTCCTCCAATAACACTAGAGGAACTAAAAGAAATCGCCAGGACAATCGATAAAGCTCCTAAGAAACTTGTCAATACTGAGGTGCAAAACAGAACATATAGGCCTCCATTTACTCAGTATCAGAATACATACAGACCGACATTTTTCCAGCCACAAGGTGCACCGAGGACGCCATTCTTACAAAATACGTACAGACCGGCACCTTTCCAGCCCCGAAATACACATAGGCCGCCATTTTTTAATAACGCATACAGGCAACCATCCTATCAGCAGCAAAACACATACAAACCACCATTTAACAGCTATCAAACTAATGTAAGACCCCAAGGAAATCAGCAATATAATCCACGTAAATTTACACAACAACAAAGCTACCACCAAAATGGACAAAGAAATGGAAATAACAATCCAGTTTGCTACGCTTGCGGAAAAGCAGGACATTTTGCTGCAACATGTAAATCCCAGCAAAGATACCCAAACGCTTCCAGGTGGCAAAAGTAAGAGACACCCCTGCCACCTTGACAAGGGGAGACATGCCAGCTGGCATATTAAGCATAACCATTTTCTTAAATAACACATCACTACAAGCAATCGTGGACACAGGCTCCCAGCATAACATAATTCAGGAAAAATGGGCACCAAAAAAGCATTATAGACATAGCAATACTGTGTTAATAACGGCAGGAGGGCATAGAATCCCCGTAATAGGGGAAATAAACACACCAGTACGGATAGAGGGCAGCCAGATATTTAGAGATAGTATAAAGGCAAAAATTATATCAGTAGCCCCATATCCTGTCATATTAGGAATGGATTTCTTAATAAAACACCAAGCAGTAATAGATATACACAAAAGAGTCCTAATTTTAAATAAGCGAATCCACATTCCTCTTAATCCAGAAATAAGGAAACGAACCCCAATATCTGGCTTAGTAATACAAAAAATGGAACAAACACACAGGACAAATAGTAGAAAATCACAACAAAAATATGAACACGCAAATATTATTACTGACAGATATAATAAAACCTATAAAAAATTCCAAGCATTTATGATAGCAAATGAATTGATAACAAAAGAGAAAATGGACCACATAATAACAGAGATAAAGCAAGATATATATGCACTACCTCAAAATGTAGCCATAGCTTATGGACTGACAACAACCTTCAAAACACATAGAAAAGTACAGAGGCAAATTAAGAAAATATTCCCCAAAATTGTTAATAGGCAAAAGGGCAAAATAGGTGGCTCTACAATGATACAAAATGGGATTAAAACGGCATTCTTTTTACATATAAAAGAAGTATACAAAGAAAAGCCAAGACTTGACAAAATATACAAAAGCTTATCTACGTTATACCAACAATTAAAAAAGGATAAAATTAACACTCTAGCAATCACACGGAGGGGATGGAGACTAAACTCCACAGAATGGGATTTATTAAAGAAAATGATCTATGATATTTTTAAAAAGGACCAAATAAAAATTCTGATATGTAAATCAGACTGGCAACCAGAAAACGTCACAGAAGACAAGGAGCCCTTGTTGAACATTGAGATAGAAAATAAATCCATAAGTTATAAATTAGGATTGGCCAGGGATTACGTCATAAAGAAAGATAAGGTAGAAACTATAGAACTTAAATTAATGGGGGAAATAGAGGAAAAAGAGGTAACAGTCTGGAGTTGCAGGTATAACTCGGACTGGCTAGCCTCTAAAAGACTGACAATACAATCACATGTATATACTAATGGCGAAAAAATATTTCTAAAAGTACGCGGAAGCGCAAGGGAACCAACCAAACTGTATAAAGAATCAACAATGGCGTACCTAGAAGAAACACAGCCAGATATAAACTCTGCCTTAAATCTAAATATACAATGCCTGGAAGATGATGATAACGTAACATTAGCAGATCACAAATTACATAACATTACCGACAAAGAGGCTAAACGAGCATTAGAGGACTTACTAATAGAATACAATGACGTATTTGCGAAAACAGCGAAACATATGGGTAGAACGGATTTAATAGAGCACGTAATAGACGTCGGGGAGGCAAAACCAGTAAAAAGCAGACCATATCGTGTATCTCAGAAAGAAAGAAAAATAATTGACGATCAAATAAATGAAATGCTAGAAAGTAACGTCATACGGCCTTGCCACTCCCCCTGGGCGAGTCCTGTAGTATTAGTTAAGAAAAAGGATGGTAAAACAAGATTCTGCTGCGATTATAGAAAACTTAATAAATGTACTAAGAAGTCTAACTGGCCTTTACCGCAAATTGACGACATCCTAACGTATCTAGGAGACGCCAAATATTTCAGTACCTTGGATTTATTTTCGGGTTACTGGCAGGTGCCAATAGAAGAAAATTCAAAACAATATACAGCCTTTGTGGCACAAGGGCACGGATCATATGAATTCAACGTACTCAGTTTCGGCCTTTGCAACGCACCGGCAACATTTCAAGAACTAGCAGACAAAATATTTTGGGATATGAAATGGAAGGAAGTATTAATATATCTGGATGATATCATTATTTTTTCACAGTCAATAGAGGAACACATCCAAAAATTAAGAAAAGTATTCGAACGGCTACGACAAGCCAACCTAACACTCAAACCTAATAAATGTGAATACCTTAGAGAACAAATAAGAATTCTAGGATTTAAAGTCAGTAGGGATGGCATCCTCCCAGACGACGACAAAATCATTTGTGTACAAAAATTTCCAACACCAAAAAAGGTGAAAGACGTACAAAGCTTTATAGGTTTATGCAATTTCTATAGGAAGTTTATAAATAACTTTGCCACTATCGCACGTCCTTTGCACGAATTAACGAAAAAATCCACAAAGTTTGTATGGGGACCTAAACAGAAAGAAGCCTTTCAGACCCTAAAAAATAAACTGACGTCAGCACCGGTACTGCATCATTTCAACCCAAACAAGGGCACCATTTTAAGGACAGATGCATCCACATGCGGCATCGGGGCAATCCTACTACAGGAAGACGAAACTAAAACTGCCCATCCAGTGGCATATATAAGTAGAAGCTTATCAAACTGCGAAAAAAACTATTCCATAAGTGAGTTGGAACTGCTATGCGTCGTGTGGTCAATGGGATATCTCCGGCATCTAATATATGGGCAACCAATTAAAATTGTATCAGACCACCACGCGCTTTGTTGGATGCACTCAATCAAAGAGAATAACCGACGATTAGCCAGGTGGGCATTAAAATTAGCTGAATATGACTACACAGTAGAGTACAAGAGTGGCAGCGCACATAAAGACGCCGATTGTATGTCACGCAATCCAGTATTCCCTGCGGAGCAACAAAATGAAAAAGAGCTGGACGAACTACCAACATTTGCTTTAAAAAGTGAACAAATAAGTGAATTGCAAGAAAAGGATCCAGAACTAAAACAGCTAAAACTAGCCATAACAAATCCAGATGACCCAGCAATAAGCATATCAACTAGACGGCGAGCAAAAAACTTTAGACTTACAGACAATATCTTATATAAAGTCAGCTCTAGCACAAAAGGCTTACAAAACCTCCTAGTAGTCCCGAAGGCAATGAGGGAAGAGATAATGTGGGAACTACATGCTTCGCCTACATGTGGTCATTTAGGTCTCACCAAAACAATAGACAAGATAAAAAATAGATTTTTCTGGACAGGGATGTACAAAGATATTGAAAAATATATAAAAGGATGCCCAGACTGTCAGGCGAGAAAAGGACAGCAGTATAGAAAGACACCAGGCCTTCTACAACCTATCAAAGTAGGACTAATGTTCGACAAAGTGGGAATTGACCTATTGGGTCCTTTTCGAAGAAGTAACCAAGGGAAGACAATGATAGTAGTAGCAACGGATTACGCCTCAAGATATGCAATAACAGCAGCTCTGCCTAATGGTAAGGCAGGCCCTGTAGCAAAATTTTTATTAGAAAAGGTATTATTAATACATGGAATACCAAGGACTTTATTGAGCGATAGAGGGAAAACTTTCCAATCAGAATTAGTACGTGAGGTAGGAATCATAATGGGGGTAAGAAGCCAATTCACAACTGCATACCATCCGCAGTGTAACGGGTTAACGGAACGACTAAACAGGACTATTGCAGATATGCTGGCAATGTACGTCAATACTCAACAAACAGACTGGTGCTCATATATACCATTCATAACGTTTGCCTACAATACAGCCATACAAGACACAACAAAGTACAGCCCATTTATGCTTACATTCGCCAGAGAGCCTACCCTCCCAGTAGAAGCAGCATTAACAGATAGTGAAATACAAACAGACTCGTTCCAAATCAGAGAAAAGGCGTTGGCAATACGGGCAATCGCAGTAGAAAATATAAAGAAAAGTCAAGAAAAAGATAAAGTACGATTTGACGACAGGCATAGAGAATTAAAGTTTCAAGAGGGGGACAAAGTAAAAATATTTATTCCTATAAGAAAAGTAGGGCGCAGTGAGAAATTATTATTAAGGTGGTTTGGGCCCTACAAAATAGTAAGAAAGATGGGAGAGGTAAACTATGAAGTAGAGAAAATTGGAGGAAAGAGAAAGGTTACAGATACGGTACATGTCAGTAGAATGTTGCCATATTATGACCCATGGACAGAGTCTAGTCCTATTAGTAACGACGACGTCGAAATAGGAGACACCAATCAGGGAGAGGAAAATATGGGAGACATCACAGATATTCAATTATATACCCAGGAGGTAGATGAGGAAACTAGAAATAAACGGGAACACGAAGACTTTGAAAATAGAGTCCGAAAATTGTTAGGAGTAAAATAAAATCTCAGAATAAAAATATAAGGCACTTAGGAGTTAAGAGAAATTATTAAACGGTATATATAGAATAAGAAAGTACAAATAAGGTATAGCCAAAAAGTATATGAAACTAGAATAGTTAAATGTTACATAGAAGGGTCCTTTTTAGGGGACAAAATAGAATAAAACTATGTGGATAAAGTATATATAGAGAATACAGAAGGTAAATATAAAGATAAAGGGTTGAATCAGAGGAATAAAGCATATACATAGATCAAGCAAAAGTTACTGACTAGTGGAGGTCATTGACAATATGTAGGAAGTATATACAAGGATGATTATTATAACAAGTTTAACATATCCAGGCCTAAAGAATGCAAGAAAAACGTTTTTAGGAGCGTTTCCAGCTTACATTTAGGCGCCAAGAAGATAGATAATATGTGTGCCAAAATACACGAGTTGCTTAGGGTGACTACCAGTGAAAAAAGTTGGTACCATAAAGGCTTAAAAAGAATATGAAGGGCATAGAACCCAAGTAAAAGGACGATAAAGAAATGTATATGTAAATCATAGATAGAGAATAAAGAAAAAATGGTTATAGCTAAGAAGTTATATATATAGAATATACCGTAAATAGGAAAAACTAGTATAATATATGTAAAAAGTAAGTTTAGGAAGCATAAAATGAAATAGAAATATATAGAAGTATATCTAAAGCAGACAATGGCAATATCAGGATAAAATAAATATGTATATATAAAGTTAGCAAACCTATCCTGGCAAGTTGATAGCAGTACCATCATCTCAGTGACCCAAATGAATTAAATAGAGGACAGCATCTGGAAGCGGAAAATACATACACCTAAAAAAAAAAAAAATTTTTAAGCAAGTTAGGAAATAAATAATAACAATATGTAAATAAATATGTAACGAGAAAGCACGAAGAAAAATAGGCTATAATATAATAAAATAAATATAGATATATGTATATATGCAATATCAAAAAGAAAAGGGATAGATAAAGGGGACATAATATAAATATAAATAGGTATAGTACATAAGTTAAATAAGTAGATATTAAATTTTCCACAGGGTATTATAGCATTGACCACAATTAGCAACAGCCAAGAAGTAGAGATATTTGAAAAATCCTCATGAGGGGACCACCCCATGAACCATGGCTGGACACCACAGAAACCTCTCCAGCCTTTAAATTCGGATGCCTAGAAGACTGAGTAAACTGTAAAAGACTAAAATATATGGAAAAGTTATCACTAGCACTGGATGAAGAGTTAAATAGTTTAATATAACGAACCTTAGGAAACAACCAAGGTCTGTCCATCTCTGTATCCTTCATCATAGAATTGGACTACATGGTCATGAATACTGAAGATCTAAGACGGTCTATGGATTCTATATCTAATGGTCTGGATTCAACACTGTCAAGGCTTGCGCAGCAATCCAGTAGCATGGAAAAAGCACAGAGGAGATGGTGAATTCACTACAAATTACAGAAGCAAAAATCAAATTGTTAAAAAACTACGCTGAAAATATAAACAATCACATCATATCAGAAGTACATGAAAGCCTGATAACAAAATTAGGCTTAGCAAAAATATATATATTACAGGAGCCATAAAAGATATATTCTTATGCTCGTAAACCTGGTATGTCTCGACAGTGAAATAAACAAAAATATACACAACGTAGTAATTAGCTTCATAATGAAACCGAGTACTATGAGTTACCAATAGCCGAATGTATTCTACTAAGAGATACCAACAAGCGTATAGCAAATCAGTAAGAAATTGCAAATAATGTATCTATAACATAACCTTACCTTGAGAACATGCCGCATGGATCACAATCCAGGACCAGTCAGGAGCTATTGGAAAGCACCAATCAAGTCCATACAAGACTTAGCCATTCTAACAATCACTAGGAGAAGTATTCCCATTCTTAGTCTAGGGATTTCTACAAGATTAAAAAGTATAAGAAATTATAATATATGAATGAAATACCTGCAGCAGTAGACAACGAATTAGATAATTTAAAAAATAATTCAATAATAACAAACCTTAAATCAAATGTTGCCAAGTATCTAATATTGCCAAAAATCATATTTACGATACTTATATTTGATTGTATTCTTTAGCTCGTCCAATGCCAACACACACACCAAGAGCAAATCAAGTCGACGCCATTTTTCCACGCCTTTCAAGGAACAAAGAACCCAGAACCCACTACGATCTACGGCAGACAGCATTGCAAGATACAGTGGCTTTATACAGGACAGTGACGACAATGTTTCGTCAACGCGCTGATTGGCTGCGCCATTTTGGAGCAAATTTAATTTGTTTTCATATGTGACTGTGGATAAGTTCTTGTGATTTACAGCGATTTTATGCGTTTTTCTAGTGACTTTTTTGCTGACTATTAAACCTGTG